>JAPKLW010008683.1:0-12986 GCA_026898455.1 Plectranthus barbatus | reverse complement strand
CACGACACGATAATGACCCAACACGACACGATTGCCACCTCTAGTTAGAGGCGCCTAAGATTTTCTATCATAATAATGTAATTAATTAAATTTAACTAATTTATAATTATAATAATTTAGTGTATATTGCATTATTTTTCAAATTTTCAAATATTAAATAATATCAAATATAATGATAAAATATTAAGAATCGAAAAATAAATTGATATTTAAAAATTATTCAAGTTTAAAATAATAACATCCAAACAATCATAAAACTTAAATTTTAATTATTAATTTTTGGGATAAAATATATATTAGTTATAATTGTAAATATTTTAAATATTGTGTTATAATTGTAAAAATTGAAAAGTTTTATGTTATACATGCAAGGATTTGAAAAATGTGTTATAATTGCAAAATGATGAAAAGTTGTGTTAAAATTTGCAATTAACCCTAAAAAATATTAAAGGATAAACTAACTTGTTGATGACAATCTCTTTTTGTGGAAAGGTCTTCGTTCTTCATATGCTGAAATTACACACTCCAATGTAACCAACAGGCTTCTTGCTCTCTTTCTACTTAAGATTTAATTTCTCTAAACTTACATGAATTAATAATCGAGTAATATCTCTCCAAAATTATAAGGAGAAGATCTTAAATAGAAAGTTGAATTTGAGGGGGAATCTTTCTGATTTTATGGTCAGAATGTCATACTTGTAAAAACTCTAAATTCTTCGCTCTTCATCAGCTTAGGTTAGAGATGGCTTTGACCATACAAAAAGGGGGAAATTGTTAGGAAATTTGATAGAAATATCATTCCTTTTATGTTATATTTTGGTGGGTCAAAGATTATAAGCCATCTTAGTTAGTCTTCAACTTAATTAGGTGCAAAATGTAAAGTCTTGTATATGTTCTTTATCAAGTTGTAAGTTGTTACTAACATCAGAGACTAGACAAGTAAAAAAGGTCTAGTACGCACGGAAGACTCTAACAGGCCAAAAGAAAGCAGTACACCTTACAAGCCTGGAAGAAAAAGAGTCTAACGGAGTATGAATTTCGTCAAGTACGAATCCAGTACAATATGGTGCAAATCACCCAAACCATACTGAGCAGCAAGGGACCAAGTATATTGAAGATATGTCAGCACGAGGATGCAAGTATGACAAACACCAACATAGACTTTCCAGTCTAGGTCCCAGCATATGTGGAAGAGAGGAATCGAAAGAATAACAAACCTTAAGGATTGGAGAAGCCTTAAAGTCTGCAAGCACGAAACTTTAAGTTTCGCTACCTAGGACACTCAGTCCGTGATTTCTCATACTGGCAAAATACTGTCATTCTCACAAAAAATGAGTCGGTGCTTTCAAAGTCAGAAAAAGGCATAAAATGTGTAGACCCTCTGCAAAAAGCACACCTACCCGCCGAACGCTGCAACCAATAGAGACATTCGATTGTACATCTTCCATTTTGTCTCTAATGGGTCTTAAATTCAAACATTCAAAATCTAGGGTATAAATACCAGAGAAATCATTGAAGAAGAAGGTTACACACATGAATATGATGGGTTTTGTATACTGAAAATATTTATTATAATGAGTATACAACGGTTTATTTCTCCTATTTGTTAAACAATCTTACATATATGTAACAATGGTATCCTCTTGTCCCACCGATAGGGACGATCATACGGCGTGTTGTAGATCGCGGAAGACAGTATGATCACTTGACCTAGTGAGACATAAACCTGATCACAACCGAGACAGTGTATGAGGATACGTCTGTCCGAATGGCTGCGGCATAGTCAGAATAAGTAGTCTATCTCGATTACTTGACATGCTGGTACGCAAGGGTGATGCTGGTACGCAAGGGTGACGTATTGATAGACCACAGTGAGATGTATTCGACTGTTTGACATCAGGGAATACAAGATCTCATTATATTGATTGAGTCCAAACCTTAACGAAGGTTCAGGGGTTTGCACGGGTTGACTGTTGCTTTGACTTGCCATGGTGGAGAGCCTGAGTAACGTGCTCGTATATCCGCATCTTGGGTAATAACAGTTCGTGTAGTACCGCCTGAGACTGGGTTTAGGTAACCATATCCGAGTAATAGGATGGGGACATTCCCTGAGGAGCTCAATGACATTCATCGTGCCAAAGCCCTACAGGCTGATTAAGTTCAGGCACGAGTGATAAGGATTGAGTATTACTACTCAGGAATAATAAGATATTAATTAATTGTAGATAGAGCTTGTCAGAAGCTCCAATTAATTAATGAATGTCAGGTAACCTTAATATGGGGATTCTCAATTAATGCAGCCCATTCTCATATCGTGGTAATAAAGGGGTAGGTCAGTATTAATTCTGTGGTGAAAAAGAATTAATATTAATTAATTAATTGTGTCCTCGGTTGTGGACATGCGAATTAATTAATTTAAAGACCCACTTTATTATTTGCATTAGGTCCCAGGTCTGGCCCAATTAAATATGCTGAAAAAAGGCCCAGTAGCCCATTAGGGATAAAATCCTAGGTCTATAAATAGACCACTCTCTCTTGGAAACCCTAACCACTTTTGTGATCATTCAAATCAGTCAAAACCCTAGATTAGAGAGAGAGAGAGGGGCGGCGCCTGTAGAGGGGAGAAGGAAGAGTTTTTCTGCTCTGGCCTACATCACAGATCTGTGGAATCCTCACCAGTAGCAGATCTGAACAGCATTGGGATACAGATCTGAAGATATGATCTGGAGAACAAACTCATATTCTCTTTAATTTTCTTTTATTTTGATTAATTCTTCAAATTAGATCTAGTTCTAATTTATATTTCCGTAGTGTTAATCAAATCGCGTGGTTGATTCAATTTTGGAATTCAAACGCGAAAGATCGGAATAGAATCTAAGGAGTTCATGTATATTCTGCAATCCACAATTCGAATTAAATTCATAGGAGATTGCTAGGATTGTATTGTGAATTATCGTTGTATGATATATCCATAAATCGATCTGGTTCAGTTGGATTTTGTGATTCGGTTGATAAACACTCACTTTGTGCATTTTACTGATACAGATTTGCTCACTTTTGACCTCAGATTGAATTATTACGTGATATTTTCATGCATTATCTTTATTCTTTAAGGAGATATTACGTTTGGTTTGGTTTGTGGTTATTTATGCAGATTTCATGCACAGTTGAGTTGATTTCGAGACTTAATTAAGTACCCTGGGGCTAATCGATGCTAACTTGCATCGGGAAAAGGAAGGAGTCAGAAAATACCGAAGGACTCGCCGAATTTGTGTTCGTGACAAATTGGGCGACCCAAATGATGCACTCGGCGATCGCCGAGTTTGCAGATGGGTCGCCGAAGTGGAATTTTTGTTTTTATTCCACAGCACGAACTCGGCGACCAAATGACACATTTGGCGATCGCCGAGTTTGTGGATGGGTCGCCGAGTTTGAAAAGAATTCAAGCTGGTTTCAAAGCAAAATCGGCAACCAACTAACATACTCGGCGATCGCCAATCGGGTATGTGGGTCGCCGAGTTTGATGCATTTTTGACAAATTCTGACGAATCTGAATCCCAAAATCATATCTTTCCAAGATTTGAAGATCCCCAAGTATAAATAGGACTTCCCAGGACCTAAAAAAGGTTCCTTCTCATAATTTTAGAAGAGAGAGAGATTGGAAATCGCAGGGAATAGAGAAAACTTGAAGAGCACTCCAGAAATTGAAGATCGAAGATCGCGGGTTTATGATTTTCATGTTCTTCGTTTCCATGACTTTTTATTTCTCTGTTTTGTTGGAACTTAGTATGATTGGCTAAGTTCTCTGAGGATTCTAGGGTTTGAAACATTGTAGATTCTCATTCAATATATTATGTAATTCGATTTTCCTTTTTCATTGATGTTCTGATTTCATTTGGGTTTTAATTAATTATATGCTATTGGCCATTGAATGTGATTTGAATTGATAGTTTTTGAACCGAGAGGTCTAGGTTGTCAATTAAGATGCAAATAAATCAGATTTATTAGAACAATTGTCCGAGAGGAAATTGAACTTTTGAAGGGTTTTAAAATCTAAGGTTTTTAATCAAGAGTAAAAGTCTTTTGTACGTCCGAGAGGAGTCACATGATCTTTTATTTCCATGTTATGATTTAGTGTCCGAGAGGATCACCTGATAATATATTCGTGATTAACTCACATCTTTGGAAATTAAACTTGGAATTGAATTGCATAAATAATTGTTTGATTATTCTTCAATGTGGATTGCCCTAGAATCCTAATTTCTCCATAAATTCTCTAAACTTAATATTTTTAATTGCTTATTAAATATTGCTTTTCAATATTACCTAGGAATTAATAACCAAAATCAATTACCGATTTGTCTAGATAGTAGTACGATATTCATGTTTTAGTGCTTGATTATACTTCGATCCTGCAATCTTCGAGATCGATAAATTATTACTTGCCCTCTGCAGTGGTCTGTACACTTGCAGAATAGCGCGTTTCTAAACGTGCTATCAAGTTTTTGGCGCTGTTGCCGGGGATTGCATAGATTTATAATTAACACTAATTCCGATATTACGCTATTTACTCTAGATTTTATTTTACGCATTGTTATTTTATCTTCCAATTTCTTTTCTGTTCACTGTGTGTTCTCCTGCAGGTAGTATATGCGAACCAGGTCAAAAGGTCCAGCACTTGAACCTATAGATCCAGAGATCGAGTCTACCTGTCGAAGGAACACTGCACGAAGAAAGTTAGTGTTTGATATGGCTGACGATCAGGCGACACAGATTGCTGAGCTGCAGAGGCAGCTGCAAGAGATGAATCTGAGATTTCAGGAGCGTCAGGCTCCAGAAATACCACGACAACCCACTATAGATGAGATGTACGAGCCGATGACCGATAGGCATCGTAATGCGGACTTTGGACTGAAGGTGGACTCACCTAATTTCAAGCTGAAGACTGGTCTGATACACACTGCTCAACAGAACCAGTTTGAGGGATCTCCGTCTGAGGATCCTCATTTGCATGTCCAGCAATTTCTGCTACTTTGTAACATAGTTAGCAGAATCAGGTGCTAGTCGACTACATTCGGCTATGCCTCTTCTCATTCACACTGCGCGACAGAGCTCTGTCATGGTATCTGTCACTGAACCGCAGTGAGATCTCATCCTGGGAGGAGCTCTATAAACTATTCCTGATCCAGTTCTTTCCGCCGAGCAAGACCATCAAACTACAGATGCAGATAGGCCAATTCAGGCAGTTCTCGGGAGAAACTCTTTATGAGGCATGGGAGCATTTCAAGGAGTTGCTTCGCTCCTGCCCATGCCATGGATACACTGAAAGACAACAAGTCTGCTATTTCTATGCGGGACTTGATGAGGAGACTCAGAAGCATGTCAGAGCTTCAGCTGGAGGGTCCATTACTGCTATACCTCCACATGAAGGATTACAGCTGCTAGAAACGATGGCGAAGAGTGAATTTAATTGGCCAGTAGAGAGAAAGGAGCGCAGGATAATAGCAGCAGTCGATGATACTGGGGACCTAGCTGCTGAAATAAAGCTGATGAGACAGGAGGTAGCTGCTTCTACGAAGTCTATGGAGATCCGCCTTGCCAAGTTGGAAAATAATCCGCCTCAGCAGGGATACGAACAGGGAATCGAGATGCAGATGGAGGATATAAATTATGTGAACCAGAGGAATTTTAACAACAACAGAGGGTATCCAACGGGGAACATGACTTATCATCCTAACAACCGGAACCACCCAAATTTCTCCTATGGAAATCCGAACAACGCCTTGCAGCCTCCGCCTGGGTTTGCTGCAAATCATGGGGTGGCAAATGAACCTAAGGAGCCGAGTATGAGAGAGCTCCTGACTCAGTTCATCTCAGCTTCCAATGCCCAGACCACAAAAATGGAGGGAGAAATTTCTCAGCTACAGAATGGTATGGGGGAGATGGGGAAGCACATGAAGCAGATGGACACTCAGATATCTCAGATTGCCAATGTTCTGGGAAATCAACATACTCCTGGACAATTCCCCAGTAACACTATTGTAAATCCCAAAGACCACTGCAACGCCATCACTACTCGCAGTGGGAAGGGATATGAGGGCCCATCTATGCCTGTCGACACGCCACCCGTGCAACCTGAAGTTGCACAGCCTGCTCCTGTTCTTCCTGCAGAAGAACAGACTCAAAAGAGCGAGGGTACTCATCCTGAAGACAGTACCACACAGGCCGGCCCAATTGCTGTACCTTTTCCTCAGAGGTTTGCTAAGAAACAGAAGGAGGAAAAGTATAAGCGATTTTTGGAGCATATGAAGAAAATCCACATCAATCTTCCCTTGATTGAGGTGGTACAGGAGATCCCTGGGTATATGAAGTTTCTGAAAGACATGGTTACCCAGAAGAAGCCCTTTGGCGCATTTGAGATGGTAAATCTCTTTGAGGAATGCAGCGCCATTATTTAGAAAAAGATACCGGTTAAGAGATCAGATCCGGGATGTTTCTCGATCACGTGTGTGTTTGGTGGATAGAGTTTCGAGCAGGTCCTATGTGACTCAGGGGCTAGCATAAATCTGATGCCCCTTTCAATTTTCAAGAAACTTCGGATCGAGAACATCAAACCGACCACCATCAGACTCCAGATGGCGGATCATTCTGTGAACTACCCTAAAGGGGTGGTTGAGGATGTCATAGTGAAAGTTGGGGAATTTATTTTCCCAGCTGATTTTGTGGTCCTAGATATGGAAGAGGATCGCAACATTCCTCTGATTCTTGGGAGACCCTTCCTCCGCACTGCTGACGCCCTGATAGACGTGAAGAAAGGTGAGCTGACATTGAGGGTGAATGATGAGAAAATTACTTTCTCCATCTACAAAGCCTTGGAGCGACATGACTCCGACGACTGCTTCGAGGAGTGCGACATGGTTCAGGTTTTGTATCCCTGTGATCCTTCATTTATTTCTACTGATTCTCTAGACTATGGGGTACAAAATTCTGTTTATTCTTGTGATGACCTGTATGATGCTTGTGATGAGTTGCTAGAATCTGTTCTAGCATCAGATGATGCAAGTGTAAAGAGCAAGGTGGAAAGCGCTCACTTTCTAAAGCTAAGGAGCGAGGAGGAAGAAGAGGAGGCTCGCAATAAGGCGCTAAGACCGGAGGAGAAGAAAGAGCCACCTGTGCTGGAGCTGAAGCCTCTATCGGACCACCTGAGGTATGCATATTTGGGTGAAAATGACACGTATCCGGTAATCGTATCTTCTACCCTTTCTACTAGTCAGTTAGATAGATTACTGAGGGTATTGAGAGACCACCAATCTGCTATTGGGTGGTCATTATCTGACATCAAGGGTATTAGCCCTTCTATCTGTATGCACAGGATCTTACTTGAGGATGGATATAAGCCCAAGGTGCAACCGCAACGAAGGCTAAATCCAATTATGCAGGAAGTGGTGCGGAAGGAGGTGATGAAGCTTCTGGACGCTGGCATGATCTATGCCATTTCAGACAGTGAATGGGTGAGCCCCACCCAAGTAATGGCCAAAAAGGGGGGAACGACTGTCATTAAGGACGAGAGTGGCCAGGAGATCGCTCACAGGCTTGTCACAGGCTGGAGGATGTGCATCGACTACAGAGAACTTAACAGTGCTACACGTAAGGACCACTTTCCCTTACCTTTTATTGATCAGATGCTGGATAGGTTAGCAGGGAATGAATTTTACTGTTTCTTAGATGGTTATTCTGGATATAACCAAATAGTGATAGCCCCTGAGGACCAGCATAAGTCTGCTTTTACGTGTCCGTATGGTATATTTTCTTATAGATGCATGTCTTTTGGTTTATGTAATGCTCCCGCTACATTTCAAAGATGCATGATGTCTATTTTTAGTGGACTCGTAGAAAACATCATGTAAGTATTTATGGATGATTTTTTAGTGTTTGGTCATTCATTTGATAACTGTTTAGAAAACCTGACCACTGTTTTGCAGCGCTGTCAAGAAACTAACCTTGTTTTAAATTGGGAAAAATGCCATTTCATGGTAAGAGAGGGTATTGTTCTTGGCCACAAAGTTTCTGCTGCAGGTTTGGAGGTAGATCGCGCCAAAATTGTGGCGATCTCAAAGCTGCCACCGCCCACCAATGAGAAGTCAGTAAGAAGTTTTCTGGGGCATGCAAGCTTCTACCGGAGGTTTATAAGGGAGTTTTCAAAAATCTCTAAACCTCTTAGTGCTTTACTCATGAAAGATGCAAAATTTGTGTTTGATGAAATTTGTCTGCAGGCTTTCAAGAAACTGAAGCTGGCCCTGACAACTGCCCCAGTTCTCATTTCACCAGACTGGTCAGAGCCATTCGTCTTGATGTGCGATGCCAGTGATACAGCAGTAGGAGCTGCTCGGGGCAGACAAGGAACAAAATTTTTCGAGTGATTCACTACGCCAGCAAGACCTTGGATGAAGCTCAGGTGAACTACACCACTACTGAGAAAGAGCTATTGGCTGTGGTCTTCGCCTTCGACAAGTTTCGGGCATACCTGGTTGGGGCAAAGACGGTGGTGTACACGGATCACGCTGCGATCCGATATTTGTTCGCGAAGAAGGAGGCAAAGCCGCGGCTGATCCGGTGGATCCTACTGCTGCAGGAATTCGACATGGAAATTAAAGACCGGAAGGGCTGTGAGAATGTGGTAGCAGACCACCTTTCAAGACTGGAGAATCCGGTGGAGGGAGATGACCCGAAGATCCAGATCACTGAGGTGTTTCCAGATGAGCAGCTGCTTGCTGTGGAGGAGATAGATCCATGGTATATGGATCTTGTGAATTTTTTGGTTGCAGGTGTCTTACCACCTGATCTGACTTCTCATCAGAAGAGGAAATTCTTGCATGACTGCAAGTTTTATTACTGGGACGAGCCATTCCTCTACCGCCGATACGCTGATATGGTGATCCGGCGATGCATCGGGGCGCAGGAGTGGGAAAAGATAATGGGGGACTGCCATTTATCCCCCTACGGAGGCCACTGTGCGGCAAATAGGACAGCAGTAAAAATCCTCACCAGTGGATTTTACTGGCCTACTATTTATCACGACTGTCAGAGATTCGTGGCCAACTGCGATAGGTGTCAGAGGATGGGGGGCATCTCGAAGAAGGATGAGATGCCACAGAAGTTCATACTGGAAATAGAGCCGTTCGATGTGTGGGGTATTGATTTCATGAGACCATTCCCTAAGTCCCATGGATATCAATACATCCTGTTAGCTATGGATTATGTGACCCGGTGGGTAGAGGCTATCCCCAATGTGACTAGCGATTCCAAGGTGGTGCTGAGGTTCTTGCAGAAAAATATTCTGACCCGTTTTGGAGCACCGCGTGCACTACTGAGTGATGGGGGGTCACATTTCAAAAACAGATGGCTGGGGAGTTTACTGGCAAAATATGGAGTTCAGCATAAGGTCACATCTCCATATCACCCCCAAGCCAACGGGCAAGCTGAATTGGCGAACTGGGAGATAAAGCAGATCCTAGAAAAATCTGTGGTTTCTAGGAAAGACTGGGCCAATCGTCTGGATGATGCTCTGTGGGCCTACAGGTAGGAATGTCAATCGGGCTAACCCGTCGGGTTTCGGGCTAACCCTATCGGGCTGCGGGCTATTCGGTCCGGGTTGAATCGGGCTGAATTTTTATCGGGCTAAAAATTCTTGAACCTAACCCTAACCCACCGGTTTTCGGGCTAACCCGTCGGGTTTGCAATATTTACGAGTTTATTTTTGTAAAGATTTTCTTAAAATATTTAAACAACCCCTAAAACAAAATAAAAAAAGAAAATGATGAATCAACATAAATAAAAGACATCAAATATCAATATCTTTGCAAAAAATAGTGATAAAGTGATAATCATAGTTTGAAAAGAAAAAAAAAACATCCATCCTTTTATACCAACTAATTTAAGTAATAGAAGTACATTTCTCAACGTATAAAATGATAAAATAATGATTAAAAAATTAAATATAGCTTTCACTTTGGTGAACATAACAACGAGTGGCTAAAGGTTCTTGAAAGGAAGAAATGAGTAGGTACGCTAATTAGAATAGTGACGAGTGGAAGACAGTGAAAGAGGAAGAAATGAGAGATTTTTCGATTTGAGGGTAAAGGACTACGTTATTGGGAGAGATTGATGAGATTTTGTGTGACGGAAAATTAGGTCTAGGAAATTAGGTATATAATTAATGGGTATAGTAGGATATAAATAATATTAGAAATAATAAATAATAAATTATTAAATATATTATTAAATATTGTCGGACCTACGGGCCGACCCGCAACCCACCGGGCTCAGCCCGTTCGGGCCGCCAACCCGTCGGGTTCAACCAGTTCGGTTAAAAATAATTTCGGGTTGAAATTTTTTTACCCTAACCCGCATTTTAGCCCACCGGTTTCGGGCCGACCCATCGGTTTCGGGCTTTATTGACATCCCTACCTACAGGACTGCATTCAAGACCCCAATTGGTATGTCGCCTTACCAATTGGTGTTTGGAAAGTCATGCCACCTACCAGTGGAATTGGAGCACAAGGCGTATTGGGCGGTGAAGAAGATCAATTGGGACTTGAAGACTGCATCTGAGCAGCGATGTCTACAATTGACTGAGTTAGAGGAATTCCGGGCTGTGGCATATGAGAGCTCCAGACTGTACAAGGAGCGCGCCAAGAGGTTCCACGACCGGCATATTCGCAGCCACAGCTTCAATCCGGGGGATCAGGTACTTGTCTTTAACTCTCGACTTCGGCTATTTCCTGGTAAACTTAAGTCAAGATGGTCTGGTCCTTATATCATTGAAAAAGTTAACTCTAATGGCACACTAGACTTGGTAGGATCTGATGGCACACACTTTACCGTCAATGGTCATAGAGTGAAAACTTATCTGCAATCTGAGTCCGTGTCTGCCGTTTCTGAACTTTATCTCTCTGACCCTTAAAGTGTTTCTGAGTTGTCTAGCTACAGACAGTAAATAAAGCGCTTGTTGGGAGGCAACCTAACCTATCTCTGGTTTTGTATACAATTTTGGTCATTTTTGAAGTTAGTACTTGTTTTATTTGGTTTGTTATGCTTTTGTTTTGAGTTGATCTACCCCATCTTCCATAGTTTACGTTCACTTTTGGTTGTTGAGTTCATTGGGTGCAGCAAAGGAGATCAAAACGTGAAAATATGCTGAGGAATGCAAACTCGGCGACCCAACCTCACGATCGGCGATCGCCGATCGGGAATGTGGATCGCCGAGTTCCCCGTCAAATTCTGGCCAGGTTTGAAACGAACTCGGCGACCCGAAATCAACATCAGCGATCGTCGATGTTGCTGGTTGGGTCGCCGAGCTCGCCATTTTCAACTTTTATTTCGGCACAATATCGACGACCCATTTACGAACTCGGCGATCGCCGATTTTGTTAACGGGTCGCCGAAAGTGACATTTTCTAAAATTTCCTTCGGCACAAATTCGGCGACCCATCTGCAAACTCGGCGATCGCCTATCGGGTTCTAGGTCGCCGAATTTGCTTTAAAACCCAAATTCTGAACGGGTTTCACACATTCACCCACAACTCCACCAACACGTCCCACACCCACGAAACTTCTCTCTACAAATTCGAATTCACCTTTCAATATCTCACAAATTCCTCTTGCACACTACCATCCCATCACATTAGCAAGAGTCCTATCCGAGTGGTTCGAACGATTTCGCCCAAGAAGTCACAAATCCCCAATTTCTAGGTTTTCCTCTTTTGGTTCAATTTTGCTTCGATTCTCAGGTAATTCTTCGTCCTTTCTTGTGTTTAATGTTGTTTCTAGGGCTCATATATAGTTGTATTTACATTCTTGTTACTACATTGCATGTTTAGAATATTGCTTTGAATTTTGTCGATGGAATTTCTAATAATTGTTGGGTTGAATGTGTATTGCCTCTATGAATTCTTATGGAATAATTATGAGCATTCGAACGTTCTATTCGGCATTTGCATGTTAATTCCACTTTGATTTTAGTAATTATGGGTTATATTTTAGTTTGGGGGACTTGGGTGATTGTTGTTCATGAAGGGCATGATTGAATTATGGGTGATGTTGCTATTGAATTTTTGAGTTGAATGATGGGTTGTTTGGTTCTTTGACTTCAATTGGCATGGGAATCAAATGAGTGCACTTATTCTTAGTTGAATTTTGGGGTTAATTTTCTCTCATTGCTTTGGTTATGTTCAATTGTGTCTTGTTTACATTCAATATTATGTTCTTGTTGGTTGATGCTTAGTATTCCTTTGTAGGCTTCTATGGCACCTCGACGCAACATTGAGTCTACCAGGCCGGAATCATACGGGATCCAACTCCATGGTTTGGATCTTCACCACAAATTCAAAGCCTTGGTAGAGAAAGGGGTTGACGCAACCCGATACCCAGATGTCGACGCTCTTCAGGCGCTGGGGCTCTACGATAATGTCAAAGAGTTATTCTCAAACATCGGTTGGCACCCCCTTCTGGAGCTCGAGGACCCAACCTACCGGCGTTTCACTTTGGAGATCCTCACTACTTTTGAGCTCACTACCTCGGGTCGGACCACACCAACAGGAGCTACATTCCGGGCCCTAAACGAGGACCGCACCCTTACCACTAAGGAGATAAACAGGGCCTTCGGGGTCCCCAACATTGGTGTGTACACCAAACCAAGAGGCTTCGATGCTAAAGTATTCTGGCCCGCCATCTCCGAAAATGACAGCCCAGCTTGGGAATCCGGCAAGTGCAAAGCGTCCATGATTTAGAACCCTATTTTTCGGATCATTCAGCGGATTCTGGCACACACTCTTTTTGCCAGGAAGGATAACAGCTCGATGAGGGACGTCGAGCTTATGGCGATGCATTGCATGCTCCATGGGCAGGCCCTCAATTTTGCCCAGCTATTTTTACTACAGTCCAGCCAGGCATCCTCTTCCAGCCGTGGCTCGATCTGTATTGGGGGG
>JAPKLW010008682.1:0-12988 GCA_026898455.1 Plectranthus barbatus | reverse complement strand
CATCAGAACTGAAGATCAACTGGCTGACATCTTCACCAAACCCCTTCCAGAAGCAAGATTCAAGGAGTTGTGCATCAAACTCGGTCTTATGGAGATTGATGTGAGCCCAAGTGTTGAGGAAGAATGAGTCCCAGCTCTCATTCTGTTCTTGATCTTCTGAAGGACGCTGATTACGACTAAGTCCAAGCTCTTAGTTGTTTTTATTTAAGTGGTATCTCAAGCTCACTGATGGTTCCTACTGGCGGAACTTATCCCTTAATTGTCTAAGGAAATGAGTCCCAGCTCTCATTCCGAAGTTGCCAGCACAAACCATCAGTTGAAGCGAAATTGGGTCCCAGCTCCCAATTTCAAGCGATGATGAGGAGAGGATTTCTTGAAGAGAAGATAATGCGGAATAAAATTGAGTCCAAGCTCTCAATTTTCTTAATCTTTCAAGTTGTCAGCAGACAACTGGCGAATTTCCTACGACTGATGAAATTGAGTCCCAGCTCTCAATTTATCCAAGTACTCGAGAGCCAGTTGTCAACTGGTAAGGAGGCCATGCTGACAGGGGGAAGTATTCAACTGGCATATCCTGCTGATGACCAGTTATATTACTGATGACAAGTTGAGTCCCAGCTCTCAATTGACGATCTCTTGAAGTCCAAGAGTCGTGCCAGCTGTCGCAGAAATGGCGGGAATGTTCAAATCCTCTTGCGTGTGCGTATCTCAGAATTTAATGCGGCATTTAATGCCACATTTAATACGCACAGTGTCTGTGCAGTCCGACGCTTGGATGCCACCAATCGGCGTGTGCCATGTCAGCTCCACGTCGTGGCGCCCGTCAGCACGACCGCGCACGTCACCACCGGGAAGCGGGCCTGCTGATGACCGTAGATTCTGACTTGCTGAAAATTCATCTCCGTCGTTTAATCCTGCATGGCCCTTCGTATAAATACCCGATCTCCTTCATCGGGTTAACCTTTACGATCCCTCATATTTTTAGAACCCTAAATCTGTTCAACTTCCTTTTTGGCGCGGATCCAAGAGGGGGAAAGGGTGCGAGCACTGGCTGAAGCAGAGAGAGCCCGACTTGCTGAGGAAGAGAGACGGATTGCTGCTGAGGAAAGGCTGAAGAGAGAACAAGACATGGCCGCACTTACAGAGATCCTGAGGTCTATCACAAGCGCAAGAACTCAATCACCAGGATCATCATCCAAGCCATAGTCTAGTTTCTCTATTTTTTTTGTAAGTAAATACTTATCAGCTAGACTAGTCAGTTATCACTCCTGTACTTGTAATTGCTACACCTTTAATGGAATGATTGCTGACAAGTTGATGACAATCTCTTATTGTCCAACAATTGTCAAGTATTTACTTACCAGCTGAACTTACACATCCAGTGTAATCAGCACCAGCACTCGTCTACATACTTTAAATCTATTTTTGCTCTGATCTAAATTTTCATATTTTAAACGAGCAATATCCCTCTTAGTTTGAGGGGAAAGATTTTAGTTAGAGCTGATGTGAGGAAGTAGTTTCATGGGTTTAGATCTGATAGGCTTATTTGTAAAACCCTGAAATTTTCTGTAACTTTCCTCATCAGCTGAGTGCTCGCTGGTTAGGCTTTGATCGCACCAAAAAGGGGGAAATTGTTGGGAAATTTGTCTAAGTTTCCCTCCCTCAGTAGCTACTTGTATAGATCTTAGTTTTGGTGGATCAAATCCTAATTCCTACCAGCGTCAGTTGTCTCTAGACAGCTCTAGTTCTCAAATGTAAAGTCCTGTTTAGGTCTTTTGAGTTGTAAGTCGCAGCTGATCAAGACTCGTGCTGACACTGTTCACCAGCATGAGAAGAGCTAATGACTGGTTACTGTTCATCAGTTGGGAAGGATTTCACCAGCAGGCGGCTGACAAATCCTACCAGCAGAATACGTGTTCTCACTGACACTATTCACCAGCGGTGAAGCCACCAGTCATGGGAGATTCCAAGAGTTAACATCAGACATATTGGTAGACTTAGATTGTGCCAGCGCAAGTCACCAGCAGAGACTGCCAGCACAAGATCACCAGAATGATCTACCAGTCGGATGTTACCAGCAGAATTCCAGATTCTCTCTCCCAGAGTCTTAGAGACAAAAAGAAGATTCGTCGAGGAATTAACTGACAGAGTATGACTTTAAGGAGGATACCTTAAAGTCCATCAGTTACAAGACACCAGTCTCGATTCCTCGTACTGACGAATAGTGCCGTTCTGACATAAAGAGATCAATGTCAGATAAAGCGGACAAAAGTATGGCACTTTCCGGAAAAACATACCTGCCGCCTTCAGAAGGACATGCGAGGACAGAGACCTTTTCCGGATGTGTCCAAACGGCTAGAAGATTTAAATGGGATCCCGCGTCTATAAATACCTGGGATCCATCAACATTCAATACTCTTCTCCCTCGCTCAACTACCGAAAGTCTGAAACTTTATTGCAAGCAAGCAAAACACTTTCGAGGCCTTTCTAAAGGCTATCCGTGTGTTGATTTATCAAACACGAGACTTCAAGCTTCTAGCTTGTAAGTTACTGATCTCTTTGGTGCTCTTTCTCTTCCGAGGAAGTTCACAGCAGCTCTTGTGCCAGCCAGCACTTGAGTTATCACGGGCAATTTGCCGTATTGAGAAGATACGTTCTTGGGAGAACTAAACACCCAGTGAAGCTGTGGAGGTTGAAGTGACGTGCTCGCACTCCACCAGCTGATCAGAGTTGAAGAAGGAAACAAGGCCGGGAGCGGTTGATCTAGTGAACTGGTGGACGAGGCATTCACCAGCTAGAGATAGATCGTAGGACTCTTGTACCTGATTACTCTTAGTGAATTTCCAGTGCTACGACTGGAGAGTGGACGTAGATCAGTTGATCGAACCACTATAAATCCTTTGTCTTTATCAGTTTTCTGCATTACATTCTTATTTTAAACCCAGCACCCAAGTGCTGGTGTATACTCTGAAAACTGGTAACTGTGTAAACAAGGCCTAAATATCCCAGTCAGTTGGTTAACCAGCAAGTGCAAGAAAGCGTTTACTCTTTCATTATTTCCGCTGCTAACGTTTTATACTCTGAAAAACCGGGACCAACAATGGAGAAACTTGATTGGTGTTGAAAGTTTATTGGAGTTATGGATTGATTCTAGAAAAACATTGAAAATTTTTGGTTGGTTTTGAAAATGGTAAGAGTTGAAAATGTTGTGATTTAAGAAAAGCTTTGGAAGTTGTGAAAAGTTTCCGGGAAATTTCGGTTTTGGCACCAGTATGGTGGCCCTTGAAAGTGTGATTTTAATGGAATGAGTTTTGAAATGTGTTGCAAGCAGTGTGAAATTTTGTGTTATGGCTAAGATGTGTTAACTTGTAAATTGAGCTGTAAGAAATGGTGGAAGTTGAAATTTATTTTTGACATTTAAATTAGGATGGAACAGGACTAACTGGTTGACTGTGGGCCTTGAAAAGGTGCTGACTTGGGTAAACCTTGTATCATGTGGGGTTGTACTATGACTTAGGAAATTAGATTATTCGAGTGGAGTGAAACGACACTCGTAGTTGATTGAACCTTAGAACTTGGTTTTTGAACATCGTGAAATTGAAAATTTTTTCGTCTAGTTTGGCGCATTGAGTGATAAGAATGAGTTAATTTGTGGAAACTACAAGTTAACAGTTAGGTGTACAGAATGTACACAGTGAGCCTGGCAGATATAGTCGAGACTCGAGTGAGTGTGTTAGCGCGAGGATCAGTTGGACCCTCAGCATAGTGTGTCGGAGGTCGAGTTGCCACCGAAACATAGAGTTGTGTATGGTGATGTTATTATGGCCTTGGGACTGACCGTTTGCTGTTGTTTATTGTGGCAGATGAACCCTTAGGAGAGACTAGTCAAGCGATTCAGGAGACACCTTCCTTTTCCCGATGAGAACCTCGCATCAGCCTTGGTGAAGTATTTGGAGTTGTGGGAGAGAGTACGCTATTTGGGAGTCACAGACCGAGAGGCGATGGAGGGTACGCTTAACCTTGTGCCAGACCGGTGGACCAACTGGGTGATAACATTGACTCGACTATACACCGATAGTGCGACCGGCACGGTAGCGAGCTTTTGTCGTTTCATTGCGTATTTGATTCAGAAGGTTATTGCGGAGGGGAATCCTTCGCCAGCATCTTCGAGAGGTACACAGGTGTCAGCAGTAGGACCTACATCACGTTTGAGAGTTCGACCTGTACCGAGTACACCACCGCAGGCCGGAGCACAGCAGGGAGGAGCATATGACCCGTATGCTTGGTGTGACTTCTCCACATCATTAGTCCAAGGTGCACCTCAGCACCAAAACTCTATGGGACCACCGGGATTTGCCAATCTGCACGCGTCATCCACGCAGCCGCCACCTTACACCGAAGGGCCCAGTCAGGCATACCCAGCGCCTGATGCAGGTATTCATAGCGCGGAGATGTGGCCTAGACCCACATCGAGTGGTTGGGCAGATATGCTTGGTGGATACGGGACTGCTCATGCACCGATTTGCCTATCCAGCAATACCGAGAGTAGTTGGGAGAGGAGGACAGCGTCCCAGGATAGGGGAGAGGGAAGACGGAGGCCGAGGACGATGATGAGGAGGATGAGGAGGAGGATCCATCTGAAGGATCCGATTGAGGGATGTTGTATTTCCCATATTTTAGTTGTTATGCGTTTGGATTTTGGACTTTATTTACTTTGAGTACCTGATGAGACGAGGACACTATTTGTATTGATGTATTGTACTTTGATTCGGTTATGTTTGACTTGTAGAACAATGAATTATCGTGATGTTATTTGATGTTGTTGTTACTTTCATAAGAAATATTGTCGTGAGGATATTGTTTGGGGGAGATGCATTGTTCGCTAACAACCATCATATGTCGTCGATTGTACAGTTATAGGAAGAAATAGTATGGAGGATATAAATCGAGGCCGTGGAAGAGGGCGAGGTCGAGGCCGTGGCAGAGGCCGAGGCAGAGGCCCAGGTAGAGGCCGTAGAGGAGCCAATCCGCCACACGAGTTCGAAGCTCCGTATCTGGAAGAAATCCCCATCTTCCAAGAGCACGACGGATACGAGACACTGTCCGATGGGTACAGTGCAATCAGCCATGACGGACACTACCAACCTCCACCTGAGAGGGAGCCAGCCACCTCATCAGTTAAGCTGGTAGAGACATTCCGAAAACAACAGCCTCCCACCTTCGATGGGACAGGCGGTCCAGTGGCAGCAGAGGACTGGATCCGTGAGCTGGAAAAGATCTTCAGGCACATGCAGTGCACTGAAACTGAGAGGGTCAACTGCATGACCTATCAGTTGAAGGGGAAAGCAGACCGCTGGTGGGAGACCTACGTTAAGTCAATAGCACCAGAAGAGAGAGCCCAGCTGAACTAGGACAGTTTTAAGGAGGCCTTGTACGAGAAGTACATCCCAAAGCAAATTCGGAAGGAAAGGGAAGTTGAATTCTTCCTGTTTGAGCAAGGGAAACTATCGGTGAAGGATTACGACACCAAGTTTGGTGAATTGCTCCAAATGGCGCCGCATCTGGCGGATACGCCACAAAAGATGGCGGAGAAATTCAGAGACGGACTGTGTGAAGGGATCCGCACCCAGTTGGCAACGATGAAGGGACTGACTTACCAAGAATTGCTGAGCCATGCCTTGGACATTGAGGCGTCCAAGAATAAAAAGAAGACGTCAGAGTGGGGGACTCAGGAGACCCAGACACCAGCCCCAGCTCCGAAATGGAAGTGGGAAGAGCCTCCCAGGCAGTTTGTTCAAGGGCAAGAAAGCCAAAAGGCGCCCGGATCAAGGCCGATATCAGAATGCCCAAGGGCGAAATGACCATTAGTTCTATCCAAGAAACAAACCCCAGATGGCACCCAGGCGGGACCAGAGGGATGGAGACTTTCAGAACTGCCAAAGATGCGGGAGAAGGCATACAGGGATTTGCCAGCAGGGCGGATTGAGGTGTTATAACTGCGGTGGCCAAGGACATTATGCTCATCAGTGCTCCACACCTCCAGCAGGGTCTGGAAACCGCCAGAACTTTCAAAGGCCGGGTAACCAGCAATTAAAGGCAATCAGGGGTAACCGTCAACCCTGGAGGGGTAATGTCGGGAATCGAGGAGGAGGCAGGCAAGGCCAACAAGCTCCTCCAAGGCATCAAGAAGGGAACCCACAAGAGGGAATGAGCAACCAAGAGGGGCAAGAGCATACGCCTTAGAAGGAAACCGCGACGAAGGGAATCTCGCAGGTATGGGAACGATTAATGATATACCTGTCATAGTACTTTTTGACACTGGAGCATCGCATACCTTCATCTCATCTGCATGTGTTGAGGCATTAAGACTTAAGGTAGAACGGAGTAGTCAGGACTTGAACGTAGCAATACCTTCAAGAGAGACAACTATATCTACCTTAGTATGTCGCGACTTGAAAATCAAGTTGAATGAGAATGAGATCCTAGTAGCAGAGTTGTATGTATTGGATATTCATGACGTAGACGTAATCCTGGGTATGGATTGGTTGGTGGGGAATCGAGCGACGATCCTTTGTCATGAGCGGAAAGTGATCATACCGAGACCCGAGGATGAAGATTCATTCGTTTATGGATTCAAGAGAAGATATAGAGTACCGATTGTATCAGCGCTGCAGGCATCAAAGTTGTTAAGCAAAGCTGAGAACCAAGCTTTCTTGGTGTATCTAGAGGGAGAAGAGAAGCCTGAAATTACGGTTCAAGATGTGCCAATTGTAAGAGAATTCGAGGACGTATTTCCGAATGAACTACCAGGACTGCCGCCAGACAGGCAGGTTGAATTCACTATATACTTGGAACCGGGTGCAGCACCGATTTCTAAGGCACCGTATCGCATGGCTCCAAAGGAATTGCAAGAACTGAAAGTTCGATTGCAAGAGCTGTTAGACATGGGGTTTATTCGACCGAGTGTGTCACCTTGGGGAGCACCGGTCCTATTTGTTAAGAAGAAGGACGGCTCAATGCGAATGTGCATCGATTACCGGGAATTGAATAAGTTGACCTTGAAGAACAAGTACCCTCTGCCGAGAATCGATGATCTGTTTGATCAGCTCAAGGGAGCGAGCACTTTCTCCAAGATTGATCTCAGATCAGGATACCACCAGTTGAGGATCAAAAAGGAATATATTCCAAAGACGGTTTTTAGGACCAGATATGGCCACTATGAGTTTATAGTAATGTCGTTTGGACTCACAAATGCTCCGGTTGTGTTCATGGATTTGATGAATAGAGTGTTTCATCCGTATCTCGATAACTTTGTTCTGGTGTTTATCGATGATATCCTCATATACTCAAAGAGCGAAGAAGAACATGAGCAACACTTGAGAATGGTACAAACTCTCAGGGATGAGTAGTTATATGCCAAGTTCAGTAAATGTGAATTCTGGCTACGAGAAGTGACATTTCTTGGTCACATTGTGTCGGCAAATAACATAAAGGTAGATCCATCAAAGATTCAGACGGTGACAGAGTGGAAGTCACCGACGACGCCAAACGAGATTCGTAGTTTTCTTGGGCTAGTTGGGTATTATAGGAGGTTCATTGAAGGCTTCTCGAAGATTGTGAAGCCGATGACACAACTACTCCAAAAAGGGATAAAGTTTTTCTGGACAAAGGAGTGCGCAGAGAGTTTCCAGAAGTTGAAGCTACTTTTGACGACCGCACCAGTGTTGGCAGTGCCAGAGCCAGATAGGAACTTCGAGGTATACACCGATGCATCTAAGAATGGACTCGGTTGTGTTTTAATGCAAGATGGAAAGGTGATAGCTTATGCATCAAGGCAACTAAGACCGCACGAAGTGAACTATCCAACTCATGATTTGGAACTAGCGGCCGTAATCCATGCATTGAAAATTTGGAGACACCATCTATATGGAGCTAAGTGTGCCATATTCACAGATCACAAGAGCTTGAAGTATTTCTTCGAGCAGAAGAATCTGAATATGAGGCAGAGGAGATGGCTAGAGCTAGTTAATGATTACGATCTTACGATAAACTATCACCCAGGTAAGGCAAATTCAGTAGCCGATGCCTTGAGTAGAAAAAAAGAGAGGCTCGGTTGGGTTGTATGCTTACCAGAGAGAGCAATTTGGTCAGAGAATTCGAGAAACTTCATCTGGAAGTAATATCGCCCTCAGAGAGAAAGAGATGTGAAGTAGCAACTCTGACTGTCGTACCGGACTTAAGAGAAAGAATTTTCGAGGCACAGAGGAAGGATGTGGAACTCGAGAAATTGCGCCAGAAATTAAGAGTTAAGTCGGTGGGCGAATATCGAGAAGCACATGATAATGCATTATTGTTCAGGGACAGAATCTTGGTGCCAAACAGTGAAGATCTGAGAAACGAGATTATGAGCGAAGCTCATGAAACGTCGTATACCGCTCACCCAGGAAGCACGAAAATGTATCAAGATCTGAAGACTAAGTACTGGTGGGATGGTATGAAAAAGGATGTAGCCTTGTATGTGGAAAAGTGCTTAGCATGTCAGCAAGTCAAGGCATTACATCAACGACCATATGGGAAGTTGCAGCCGTTAGACATTCCCGAGTGGAAATGGGAACATATCGCCATGGATTTTGTGACAGGCTTGCCGAAGTCGCAAAGAGGAAATACGGCAATATGGGTTATAGTGGATCGTCTAACGAAGAGTGCACATTTCTTGCCGATTCGAGTGACTTATGGATCAGACAATCTAGCACAGCTATACATCCGAGAGATTGTCAGATTGCACTGAGTGCCGGTATCCATTACGTCTGACAGAGACGCAAAGTTTACGTCTCGATTTTGGATGAGTATGCAACAAGAGTTGGGGACGCGCCTAAATTTCAGCACGGCGTTTCACCCGCAAACCGATGGTCAATCTGAGAGAACCATCCAAACTCTTGAGGACATGTTGAGGACAGTGGTTCTAGATCGAGGAGGAAGTTGGGAGCCGATTTTGCCACTAATTGAGTTCGCGTACAATAATAGTTACCAAGCGACGATTGGGATGGCTCTGTACGAAGCTCTGTATGGAAGGAAGTGTCGATCTCCACTGTATTGGGATGAAGTGGGTGAGAGACAAATTTTAGGACCTGACGCCATCAACGAGATGATCACTATTGTTCGTCAGATCCGAGATAGAATCAAGGAAGCCCAGAGCAGGCAAAAATCTTATGCTGATTCCAAAAGGGTCGAGCTACATTTTGAGGTAGGGGATAAAGTATTCCTAAAGGTCTCACCTTCAAAGGGGATCATGAGATTCGGAGTGAAGGGAAAACTGCGACCGCGCTTTGTAGGACCTTATGAGATTTTGGAGCGCATTGGTCCAATGGCTTACCGTTTGGCATTACCTCCGAGCATGGGTAATGTGCACAATGTTTTCGACGTATCTCAGTTAAGAAAATACGTGTATGACCCTAGACACATGATCCAGCAAGAAGAGATTGTTTTGAACTCCAATTTACATTATGAGGAAAGGCCAGAAGCAATTTTGGACCGAAAAATACAAGAACTGAGAAACAAGTCAATTCCTCTTGTCAAAGTATTGTGGAGTCACCATGGTCGAGAGGAAGCGACATTGGAGTTGGAAGAGAAGATGAAAGAGAAGTACCCCGAGCTTTTCGAAGCATTTTAAATTTCGGGACGAAATTTTTATAAGGGTGAGGGGATATAATTAAGCTAATTAATCGCTTAATTTTTATAATTAAATAAATCCCCTTACATTTTTGTGCAATAATTTCCAATTCAAGTTCGGATAGTCGATTACCTAACTCGAGCTATAGATATGTTCGGATGATCGCGAATTCATCGGGATAATTTTCGGAAACCATGGAGTGAGATATTAGATTTTGAGGATTTAAATGGTCTACATTGGAATTTTTAAACTTGTAATGGCATAAGTTGGAATTTATAAGAAATTTGCATGGAAAGGGGGTATGTGTCTTGTTTGCATGTATGAGGATGGACACTTGTAGGAGGGAGAAATGCATATTTCAGATTAAGGTAGGAAAGAGGGTGAAACTTGGTCCCTACTTCACTCAAACACCATCATTCTCTCACTACATAGCTTTTTCACCCACCCCCATTCCCAACCTTTCCATCTGCCAACTTTCCGGCCATATTCCGGCCACCTCCGACTGCCGCCGACCGCGAGACCACCACCATCGCGTAGATCTCGTTCTTAGCTTTCTAAAGAACTAAGGTAGAGGCCGTGGCATTGAGAATCGAGGGAGATATCGTAGAGAGAAGTTGCCTCGCCGGATTTTGAGGTGAGATGTTTTTCCACCCTAGAACTCGTTCATACTCGATTTTCTTGAGCTAAGACTTATATATTCGTGTTCCCCATGTCCTAGAGACCATTCGGAGACCGAGAGCTTCGAGTTTATTGCTGGAAAAAGCACACCGCCGCCGTGAGAAAGAGAGATTCCGGTGAGCTTCACCCATCACCGTTTTATGACTTATTTTCATGATCAAAGCATGTTTTCGTGTTCCTCTCGAGTCTAGGACTTCGTATATATGATTGCATGTGAGTTTGGGTGGTTAGATTGGAAGATTTTTGGGGTTTACAGGGTTGAAGTCGTGAGGAAGATGACGCGTTCCGAACGGAACAGGAGCATTCCGTTCGGAATGGCTTTCGGCGAGGACGAACGGGAGCAGGCCACCCATCCCGTTCGGGATGGGTGTGTCCCGCTCGGGACAGAGCACGGCCAGGCAGAGAAAAAAATGCAAGTTGTCCATCCCATTTGGGACGGACACGTTCCGTTCGGGATGGGTTGCGGCCTTGTTGATTAAAACTCATTTTTCTTGACCCATTTTCATTCCTTTTCAAGTATATTCGACCCTTGAGTTTATTGTATGATTATTGAAGCATGTTAAGAGTAAAACATGTGTTGGTATGTGAATCTAGGTGTGGAAGTTGTCTAATTTGGATGGATGAGATTATGAAGGCATGTTAGAATTTGAGATAGAAATGAGTTGGATGCGAAATGTCGTATGGAGTCGATTGATGAAGTTCTTGTCCTAGTTACCCATCCTAATTAGGAATGTTTGTTGTTATTGAAGGTGGGAGATAAGAAGGGAAGCTCGGTTTGCTCAATTTACCAGGACACATCTAACTTATTAAAGCCTAACACCAGGTGGGAACTATTTTAGTACTAAAAATCAAAATGTGCTTTTATTTTCAAAGCGTGTGAAAATAATTTGTTTTAAACTGATTGCTATGCAAAAGTTTTTGTGCTATTATATATGTCCTCTGATTGACTGCTAACAACAGAGAGTTATTAATAAGACGAGAACCATGTACGTGTAGTACTTGCGCTATTCTTATTAATTGTGATTAAAAGGCTAGCAACCTTACTTTGTTTATGAGCTCGGGCTGTTCAGCTGGAGTACTGAAGCCCTAGGCGGATAAGGCTGGGTATTTCTTTTCTTTCTTAAAACGATCGGATCTCGATGATGTGTGTTCCGAGATTAGTGCACTTAGATGATAGTGGGTTGAGTGTGAATTCACTCCTGACTGATCATCGTAACTTGGGAGTGGGCCAGCTTCCAGTTACACCATGATAAACAGATATAATAACATGTTAGACAGTTGATCAACGATATAAAATGATTTTGATAACACGGTTCCTTTCAACAAAACCCCGTGTTCATCTGTGTGAGTTGCATAGAATTCTTATATAAATGTATGTTTTCGTGCATGTTTCCACGGGGTACGAAAGTACTCATCCCCTCGTATTATTTCTAAAATACGCAGGTTAAGCAAGCAGAGATGGCGAGGTGGCGGTGTAAAGTATGGAGGTGAATTTTGAAGATTTAAGATCCTGTGACATGCATCTTCATATGCACGTCACCACCACGTTACACACACCGTTGCACCGCTCTCTGAATCTATTCCTTCCCTGTTTTTGTCTACTTTTGAAAATCTAAACATTGAAAACATCCAAGTTTCATTCTGAAATACTTGTTCTTTTGAGGATTAAATGTTAAAGTTTAGATTTTCTTTTCAAATGTCAAGTCTTCCACTGTTTTATTCTGCAAAGTATTTAAGAGATAGGTAACCATGACTGTGACGTGCCTCAGAATTTGGGAAGGCAAATGGGGGCGTCACAGAAGTGGTATCAGAGCCTTAGGTTTTTAGATTTGAAACCAATTGAAACCCATTTAAAAATTTTTGAGAAGTATCGAGTCTTAAGAGTGTTTTGGTTTTGAAAGTTGATTGAAGAGGCTGCTCATACTTTACACCCTACTCCATCCTGCGCAACCTGAGGTATCTTTTGAAATTTTAAAATTTCCTGCTTGCAAATTTGATTTTGATGAACTATTTTGAAAGTATTTGAGTATGGAGTAAAAGTGATTTGAGAATTTTGAGAATGGTGTAATTGTTGACTGATGAATATTGAACAAGTTTTTGGGTTGTGCTGGTTTTGTGTTTAGCGGAACGCTAACACTGGTTGTTTGATGAAAGAAGTTGGTTGTGTGTTGGTTTCATGAATGGATGTTGGGAAATTTGTCTAAGTTTCCCTCCCTCAGTAGCTACTTGTATAGATCTTAGTTTTGGTGGATCAAATCCTAAGTCCTACCAGCGTCAGTTGTCTCTAGACAGCTCTAGTTCTCAAATGTAAAGTCCTGTTTAGGTCTTTTGAGTTGTAAGTCGCAGCTGATCAAGACTCGTGCTGACACTGTTCACCAGCATGAGAAGAGCTAATGACTGGTTACTGTTCATCAGTTGGGAAGGATTTCACCAGCAGGCGGCTGACAAATCCTACCAGCAGAATACGTGTTCTCACTGACACTATTCACCAGCGGTGAAGCCACCAGTCATGGGAGATTCCAAGAGTTAACATCAGACATATTGGTAGACTTAGATTGTGCCAGCGCAAGTCACCAGCAGAGACTGCCAGCATAAGATCACCAGAATGATCTACCAGTCGGATGTTACCAGCAGAATTCC
>JAPKLW010008680.1:0-12990 GCA_026898455.1 Plectranthus barbatus | reverse complement strand
CCATAAAATCCATTTAATCCTGTTCAGCTTAAATACACCAAAATCCAAATTCATATCAATCACAAAATAAACTAAAATGCAAATTCAATATTAATAATAACAATAGAAAATAGTACTACAACTGTTCAGCTTCTCGAGCTTCTCTTTCTCTACACCAACTTACAATCCTAGCACCTACAAGCTGCCTATAATGAACTGTAAAATCATAAGTAAGGTCACTAACTGGAGCTCTCCTCCTTCTAAGTAGTAACCTATCAACAAAAATCATACAATATACTCCACAACTATGTGAATCTACCTGCATGGGCATCTCAGTAACATCCTTAATCAGAGAAAAATTACCAAGGATTCTTACACGAGGAGGATCGACCATGTCCCAGTACCCGGCAGTTTCAAGGACACGGGGGAGTAATACAAGAAGTGGTCGAAGTTCCTTGTCCCGCTTCAGATAGAGAACTGGGTCAGATGGATCATTTAAAGCGTGGAGAAGTGAGTCATATAACTCAACGGTCCAGCTATGAAGATCAATCCGTACAGTGACCCAGTGATCGTAGAGATGGACAATCCCGATCACCTAAAATACAAATCAACACAATTAAAGTTAACATGAAAACTAATAGAACAATTTAATATGAAAATATGTCACTTACATGTTTGGCCTTGTACCAACTCCTAAAGCCAGACATTCCACCAAGACCCTGGACAGCTTGCACTAGATCATCATGGGGCTTCCACCAATCATAATTATCAACAACCTGTCCTCGTTTTTTCTTTGGGACTTTTTCCCATTTTAGCAAGATACGGTCCTGCACATAATATACATTATAATATGAAATGAAAATTAAAGAATAAAAATAAATTTCAACATTCATTACTTACAAAGAAAGATGGGTCTAATATGATAGTGCTGTCCGGGTCAACACCGTCCTCAAGTACGCTGATGTCAGCTCTGGCAACCATGTCTCGTGACATACGCATGAAGATCTGCAAAAGCTGATATCACAAAAAAAAAAAAATTAATATAAAGCAGATAATATAAAAATTCACAACTAATAGTTATGCACTTACATCTTCTGTAATATCCTCATGCGGGTCATTAAGTGGCCGGAAATATAGCTCCCTACTCATAACCAATCCCTCCTCCTCAGGCACCCTGACTTGTTGCGTGATATCATCCATGAAAGACAGATATTCTGTCATCATCTTCGCAGCAGGAACACGAAAGGGGGCGGTGCGGCCAGCAACGAATGAGGCGGAGGGGCCTGCAGCGACTGAGGTGGTGGGCCCCGCAGTCGATGAGGTGGTGGGGCCAACAGGCTGAGAGGCGGTGGGCCCCGCAGTCAATGAGGTGATGGGGCCAACGGGCTGAGATGCGGTGGGGCCCGCAGTCGATGAGGTGGTGGGGCCCGCGATCGATGAGGTGGTGGGGCCAACGGGCTGCGAGGCGGTCGGGCCAGAAGAGGAGGCTGTCCAGTCTGAAAAGATAATATAAATATATAAGTAAAATATAGTCAAATATAAATCAAATAAATTTAAACACAAGTACCTCTAGAATAAGGAGGATACGGTGGGGCCCATCTCTCGCTACGGCGAGGGCGGCAGAGAAGTGTATCTGCGAGGTCCAGTAAGAAGCCCTTCAACCTATGAGTAACCCTGGCAGATATCGGCTCCACAATATTCTGACTCACACGATCAGCTACCGGCACCATCAGTCTATCTGCGACTGGCCCAATAAGTCGCTGAGCCACCGGATCAATCATCGTCTCTGCCAATGGCTTAATAACCCGCTGTGCCACTGGGTCAATGATCAGATTCGCTAATGGATGTATAAGCTGCTGCGACAGTGGTGGCATATCTCGCTGCACCGCTGGATCAATCATGCGATCAGCCACTGGAGCAATCATGTAATCTGCTAGTGGCTGCACGAGCCCTGCTCTCAGTGGTGGAAGAAGTGTATCTGCCAGTGGCTGCACGAGCTGACCAGCCAATGGCACTGCAAATCGCACCATGTCGTCCGTGGACATCCCGTACCACTCGTACCATGGAGGCTGTCCAGTCTGAAAAGATAATATAAATATATAAGTAAAATATAATCAAATAAAAATCAAACAAATTTAAACACAAGTACCTCTCGAGGCTCTGCAGATGCGGAACGTCGCGGGCGCTTCTTAGCCCGTCGCCGAGGAGAAAAATGAGTAGGCTCGAAAGAAGAGCGGACTGGAACCTCAAAACCACCACTCCTCATTTCGAACTCTGGCCATGGGTCGCGTTGTAGCGGCGACTGCTGCGGCGGCGGCGAGGGCTGCGGCGGCGGCGAGGGACGGGGCTGAGGTGATGGCTGCTGATGTGGCGGCGACTCCGGCTGCTCATGTGGCGGCGACTCCGGCTGCTCCGGAACCCTCCTCGAGGTACTAGCAGATGGCTGAGAGGCTGATCGTCGGGGCTTGAAGCCCCTATAAGGTATAAATCTCCGAATCAACGGGTTCTCAGCATTCCTCAAGCTGAGCCAACTCTCAGAACCGGCCTCATCATCTGTCGGCTGCAGTGTAGTACTGCAAGCATGCTGAAAAGAAACATAAATGAAATAAATCAAATAATACTTAAATTATAATATAAGTATTAAAAACTGTAAACAATAATTACCTCATGTCTGAAAAAAGTGGTGAAGTTGGAGTCCCTAATATAAACAGGTCTCCACAACAGGCATCGAGGCCTAGTCTCCTGACCCTCCTCTGGCTCAATGCGCTTCGCAACTAACGCTGCCAGATCAGGGATCACCTCGTACGACCATGCCTGCACAATAATGCAAATAATTTACAATTCTAGTCTTTTATAAATTAAAAATTAAATAAATAAAAAAAAATTACTAAGAATTACCTCCAACACCCAAAAAGGGCCATATACATGCACTAAAGGCACCTTCTCTGTCTTTGATGATCTGATCACGACAGACATCTGATACAGCAAAATACTGAAGGACCACGAGCCCCAAGGGAATGCCCTCCACTGATGACGTCTCTCCACCAATGCATAAATCCAGGGGTCTACGTGTCGCTTCCCATCGTGGCACATCAGCATACGGTAGAAAAAATAGAATCTCAGCGATCTTCACGTAATCATCAGCAGAATCGCTCAAACTCAGATCGGTTCTCATAAAATCAACATGCAACTGGTCAACAGAAGGAAGGGTAGTGTAGTGAGAATATAAACAACCATCCTCCGGCAAAATATGAACTCCAGTAGGGTCAAAACCCGAATCTCCGAACCGCAGCCCGGTCATCAAACAGAACTCATCAGCGCCAAATCTAATGTTGGTTTCACCAACACGAAACCACAGCTCATTCTCCGCTCCCTCCACCTCAATCTCGTGGGTGATCAGTGCCCACGTAGCACGTATCGTGCTCTTCTTCCACCGAAAACTCAGAAAATGACCGAACGGTCCTTCCCTAAATAATTCCAAACTCTCCTCTCCAAAGCTCAACAAACGAACCCGAATATCCTCAAGAATGTCCCGGTCGTAAAAATTCATCGACCGCGGGACTTTGCCATGCAAACTGGGCCTGATCCACTCCCAAACCTGCAATTAAATAAAATACAATATGTAAATAAAAGGGAAATTAAAAGAATAAAAATCAGAATTTTTTGGAAAAAAAATCGAGATCTCGACATTAATCTCGATTTAGATATCGAGATCTCGATATGAAAATCGAGATCAATGTCGAGATCCCGCCAAAATAAAATTCCAATTTTTAAAAATTGATGACGAGATCTCGACTAGGGATGTCGAGATCTCGATATCGATATCGAGATCTCGATATCGATATCGATATCTCGACATCCCTAGTCGAGATCTCGTCATCTCCCTCCTAGGGCGCGCAGTCTGTTCGTATTTTTACAGTTCTACAGCAAAAATCCATTCCTAAAGTATTTCTAGTCATGTTAAAGCATATAAATCGACGAAATATGAATTTAATCAACTTCATACACATAATAAAACATGTATTCGACGAAAAATTGCGAAAAATCAAAGAAAAATTCAAGGTAAAAATCGCGCTAAAAAACGAGCCAAAAATCGCGAAATAATGGGATTTAACTTACTTGGTTCGGGTTTTCTTCTTCTCCAGACATCACGTAGACGTAATGTGGATTTTTTTCCGGGTTGAGCGTGCGAAATCCGGCGATTTGAAGCTTTGAATCGGAAAAAATGGCGTGCGTCGGTGGTGGCTATTCGACGGGATGAGAGAGAGAAAGGGGGGAGTGGGGTAGGTGGTTGGGGTAGTTGGTGGGGTAATGGATAATAAATCCAAAAATAATTAATGCTACAAGATTTTAAAATTCAATTTCTCTCTCCAATCATTGGCAAAGTGGCTAAAAAACATGTATTTTTATACATGTGGCTAGATAACTTAACAAGTTATCAAAAGTGGCTAGATAAATTTCTCTCTCCAAAAAATATTACTATATATTAATGTAATAATTTATATATATAATATGCCTGGTGCATAGTGCATACAATAAATTAGTTACAAGAAAAAGTGGAGTGCTGCTCTTTATATGTAATACATTATTTTTACAGAAAAATAGATTAAAATAAAAAATAAGTATAGACTAAGCAAAAATAAATCCCTTCACCACATTAATATCTAAGAATAAATTACAAGGAAAATACGAAAAAAATGAATGAGAGTGGAAAAATAAAATAAAAAGAAAAACAAAACATCAGAGTGGTGCTCTTTATATCTCATTCAAGTTTCATCCCATCGCTGCTGACTGCTTTCTTCCACTTCGTATATTTTGTTTCAATAAACGCTAGCGTTCTTCTCGCCCGACCCTTTTCACAGGTTATCCTTTTTTCACTAGAAATCTGAATCTTTATTGCTATGCATATATTTCTGTAATTTTCTTGTTTCTTTCTTTTAGATACCGTGCATATGCCCTAGTGTTTCTCCGTTTGAATTGTTTCTTGATTGTCAATGATGATTGCTACCTTGCAGCGTATCTGCCGGCCTAGGAAAATAAGAATGGATCTTTAAATGTTTTTTTTGGTTTTAGTTTCAGATTTGGCAAACAAAACCAACGTTCAAGAATAGCCCCTTTATTGTTTTCTTTGTTGCCACTTTTAAGGGTTCGTGGGGCAAAGTGTTTTCGAGAAAACATAGCGTCTTGATGACTACATGGTTACGGATTCGAGTTTTGAGCTTACTTCAATTTCAAGATCAGATTTTTATTCTATTACTTTTCTAGACACTTAGTTGTATACAAGTTGATTGTTCAGTTTTATATTTTCACAGAGGCACACTTCCTTTGTGTTAAATCACGAGGCATTTATTGGCTACTCAACTTATGTTGTTTCGCTATTTCTTCGAGGTGTTTTTCTGTCTTCTTACGTTCTTATGGATTAAAGTGGAAATTACTGGTATTGGCAGTGATCAACCCTCTGGTATCTTTCTTGTGTAGTTCACAGTAGGACTGCCATTTTGAGCTCAACGGCTGAACATTTTATCCATTAATATAATAAGGTTAAAAAATCATAGCCTGTTCTATCAGAGTTATTTTAGGTTTTTTTTTGGCTGTAATTGCATCCTCAGCCTGCACATATGTCTCTTGAATGCTAATGTTGGCCGGTGATCCTTGGGATCTTGGAGATTACCCAAATGGATCGAGCACATTGGGGCCTCTCAGCTTATACTTGAGAAGTGCACAGTGAGGTTCAGTAAGGGTATCTGTCAGTTATCTCTTAATAATTTAAAAGATCATTAGTTGAAAATAATCAACTGGAAATTCTTTGGATTAGCCCATTCAAATGCACCTGAAACGTAAACATGATTTTCTCTGCAGTAACTGAGTTTTTTGTCATAGGTAGAAGATGAATTCCATTATGCAGGGTGGTTTTCATTTCAAGTTTCTCTATACTGTCAGGTGTCAGAAGGGTCACTTTATTATATTTATCTTACGTTGCTGCATCTTTTGATTTCACATTGGTTTAGCTAAAATATGTTCTAAGTTCTAAGGTGTATCTTTTTCCAGTTGGTAAGGCTCAAACTCTCTTACTTTCTTAACCATGGTAGCTTTCTCCATTTCAGGCTTCAAAGATATTGCATAGGATGGGAAGTAATGGTGGAGAGCACATTAATATTTCTGGAAGTGATTTAGCTGAATGTTCTGAAACCACTGTTGAGATAAAGATCAAGACATTGGATTCTCAGACTTTCACTCTGCGGGTGGATAAATGTGTAATATATTTTCTCACTTTCTACTATTCCAGATTCCTAAAAGAAAAATATTGTAGCTTGTGTTAGTTCTATGTAACCAAAATCATATGAAAAAAGTTGTGCTTGTTGGTTTTCTTTCATTGCAATCTGAGTTAAAACAACTGAGTAAGGTTGGCTCTAAGGGGAGGTGGGGTGATATATATAAAATCTTTATGAGAAATTGGGGTTTAGAATTGGAGGCCAGGGTTGTAACTGCTGTTGCTTGATTGCTGCCAAAGAACTTCTTTGTCCAATAGCTGTTTATATTCCAAGAATGAAGGAGGTAGTTAGGGAGAGGAGGTTCATGTTAATTTTCTTTCTTGAATTGTTGATGTTTAAATATTTGGTTTATTGGGAAGAGTTATTAACATTAATATCTAGCTTTAGTTTGTTCATGTATTCTTTTTGGCACTGTAGTAATTCTCATATTTTAAAATGCTGAGTTTATTGGTTTTCGAAATGCAGGTGCCTGTTCCAGAACTGAAGGAACAAATAGCTTCTGTAACTGGTGTCCTGTCAGATCAACAACGCCTCATATGCCGTGGAAAAGTTTTAAAGGACGACCAGCTTCTTTCAGCTTATCGTATCCTTTGATTTGTATGCCCTAGAGTTGATTTCTTTAAGATATACCTATGTTCATTTATTTTTTATTTTGAAGTCACAGAAGTAGAACTTGCATTTTTTTTTAAATCCTATAAAATGTCAATATTTAATTCTGCCCTTCTAGTTAATGCAATGCATTTTTAAAAGAATAGAGATGTTGATATTACATATGATATTGTTAAATGCGTAACTTTTCCGCTGTTCATCGAGTTCCTTAATACCTACGTTTGTAGATGTGGAAGATGGCCACACTCTGCATCTTGTTGTGAGGCAGCCTGTTGCTCCCTCGGCAGGGCATTCAGATCAGCCAGGTTTGATTTGCTATAGAATTTGGCTTGAGCTATTGATTTTGTTCTGAATGGTTTACCTTTTTTAATACAGCAAAACATTTTTCTTGAAATATATTGGTTCATGTATTTACCCCTTCTTTTGTTCCTTTTGTCTGGATTCCTGGATCCTATTAATATTTGAGTTATGCTGTTATAAATGTGATGGTTGGATAAGTGAAAAGGAACATGTTGCATTCTTGTTCCAATTTGGGGTATCATCTTCAAAACTAAGGTTTTAGTGAGTGATAGGCAGCAAGATTTTGGACTTTTTTAATTGATTGTAAGAAATCTAATAATTATAATGGCTTTTTAAAATATATTTTTCACAATGAAATGTTCCAAACATGTTGATAAATTCTGCATCCAGTGGATTCATGGTCTGAAAAGACACCATCATGCATAAATATTCTTTTTCTTAATAATCTAAATGACTTCGTGAGTGAGTTAGTGCTTGTGCTAACATGCAATTCTTAAATTTCTATAATTCAGTTGAGGCGCTTAATCAACAAAAACAACTTTAGGTAAATGAAAGTGATCTTGGACCTGATACTTTGATCATGAACTCTTTCTCATTCTCTCTATACATACACATGGTTTTAAAAATTATTGAGGCTTATGCCTCGAGGCGAAGTCATGGAAAATCACCTCAAAGGCTACGTTTCTCCTCTATTCTTTGAGGCATATGCCTGAGGCTTGCACGTTCTCAATGCTTAAGTATGAGGCTTGAACCTCAGATTTGCAGCTTCTTTTATCTCAAATTTATTATCTTAAACTTCTTGAATTGTTTTTCTATGGCCGATTTAACATGTTATTACATAGAGTAAAAATCCTAAAAACTGAATAGAACTTGTTCATGTCTCCTTTGCTCGTGGTGAGTTATGACAGATGTCAGGAAAAAATCATGAATTATGTAAGCACTCACCTTTAGTGCCCCACCGCTCTCTCTCTCTCTGCTCTTCCGCTGAAGAACACATTTGAATAATTTTTGATAGTGAGTGAAGGCTGTGGCGAGTGTTTGAGCGCGATTCGCGGAAAGTGGTGGAAGTATTTCAATCGAGTCTTTTAATTATTTTAGTAATTATTTTCTTGGGTTACGTTGTGCATGGGCTGTGCTCCTGCATGGGCTTTTATTAGGGTTTATTGTTTGAGTCCTTAAGTCAAAGTCGTCGTCTTAGATATTTTCATGCTTATTGATTGGCGTTCTGCTGGGGGCCTTGTTCAGAGTATTTTATTCAATTTAAGTACTCTTCGTGTCACCATACCTACATCAGTTTTCTTGAACATTAAGTCATCTAAGGAGAGTTAAAGAGGATTTTGGCAAGATTAAAACTAAGTTTGAAATGATTTTTATGAGTTTATGAACTAGGTTTATATCTATTCTTGAGAAGCTTACACCACTGATCGTGTCTTATGCCTCACGATGCTATTGGAAAAAGCCTTGATGCATGATCTACCTTTAAAAACCTTGTGCATGCACGCGTGCGTGTGTATATACGCGTGCTATATATATATATATATATATAGAGTTGTGATCAAGTGCTAAAATTGAAGTTTATGTTGAATAGGAATGACTCAGCCATTGGATTGATAGCATCAATGGTTGAGATTAAAGCATAAAAGATTGATAAATTAAGCATAAATTTTGTTCGTGCTTAATTGCTTTATAAATCATGCTTAATTGCATTAAGCATGATTTATGAAACAATTAAGCATGAAATCTTGAAAAAAGTTTTAATCTCAACCATTGAGTTTTTGAGATGAAGGGTGTAGATTCATTCCTATTTAGCACAAACTAACTTTTAGCATGAGATCCACTCCCTATATATATAGCCACATTCTTAACCAATTGTTCTGTGATGCTCTTGAATCTTAACGATCTGACTTGTCTGCTGTATTGAAACTTTATGAACCCCCTCCTTCCTTTAATGTGCTTTTCTACTTTCATAATGAACTAGCTTCTTCAATCTGCAGGAACTGACCCACTATCGAGTGCAGGGCAAAATCCAGGTGGTCGAATAAGCCCTGGTATGGTGGTTGGAACTTTTAATATATCAGAGCAGGGAGATGGAGCTTTCCCTGATCTAAATCGGGTAAAGAATGACTTGTCACAAAATTTTGTGAGCTTAATTAGACTGTCAAGTTTGTGACGTTTATCTTGCAGATTGTCTCTGCTGTTCTTAATTCTTTTGGTGTTACAAGATTTGGAAGTGGCACTGAAGGGATTGATCTAAATGTAAGTTTCTTAAGGCTTGGAGCAAGAGGTGTTTTATATAAGTGTGTTATTCATATAGTGGACAACTTAATCTCTTAGCTCAATGCTAGTCTAATTTCATTCTTTTATGGTTCTCTTGGTTAGCAACCCCCATTGGAACGTTTATCTACTGCACCTGGCTTCAGTGCTACCAGAAATTCCAGCAGACTACAGACTGACCAGGCAGATTCAATTGCTGTTCCTGTGGACCCTCTGCAGCCACCGGTAACTTTATTTTTTATTTTAATGTTCAATTTAAAGCCGTAATCTACTTCATATGATGAAACTCAGCAACATAAACTTGATTATTATGCTCTACAGAAGGTAAATATTTTAGAATATCTTTTGAGAATATGTTTTTTGTTCTTGCCCTTTATTTGTTTTTATCCTTTAAGATGTCTGTCCGTAATTCAGTTTTTCTCTGCAGATTATTCCCGATTCTTTGACTACTTTGTTACAATACTTGAGTCACTTGAGACAAGAGTTTCCTTCATACGGTCAGATACAATTCTCTTTGACTCTATTTTACTTTTCTGGTTTAGTCTACTGACTTTAAAATGTTTTTATACTGCCATTTTTAGGCCAAAGTGCAAATGCTCAAAATGGGAGTGATGGGGCAGAGTTAGAAGCTACTCCACATTCCAGTGAGCCAAGAGGGCTTCTGACTCCTGAGTCATTGGCAGAGGTGATGTCATCTGCCAGACTACTTCTTGTTGAACGAGCCACTGAGTGCTTGTCGGTACGTTCTCTGTTATGTGACTGCTTTCAATTCAAGGTGAATGAAGGTTGGTGTTTCTATTTTGTTGGGATGGGTGGTAATTGTTACAGATGAAATAGTTACCTGAGAATGATAATGAAATCATAACCTTTCTATGTACCCTTACCAACTTCAACCTTAGTATTGTCAGTACTTAACGTGTTCTTAATGCTATTGCAAATAATCTTTTCGACTAAGTGCCAGCCTTTTTTTCTTCCTTTTCCCTTACCAATAGCTGGATTAATATATTAGACGGATTCCATTTTCTCCATAATTTAATATATAGTTTAATATGATCATGTATATTATTGGTTACAAATGAGCATCATGTAACTAAGAGGTTCACAGTTTCTTCTTATTTATTTTGTCCCTCCGCCATTTGCTGGTACAAATTTCTTGCACCAATGGCCAAAGAATGGAATAAGTTCCGAGTGTGTGTTTGGGGGTGGTGCGGTGGATCTTCTCCCTTTATATATCTTGTTAGTACCATGGCGCGGAGCAGAGAAGTATGTCCTTTCCCTTTCCTTTTCTTTGCTTGCATTTCAGACGTATGCTGATGGACAAGCCTCGAAGAACTTGAAGACCATCTTTAGCCTTCCAGTACCTTAACTTGTTATTTGTACACGTGACTGCATGCATGTAGGGGTTGTGTGCCTGGGTGAAGCTTACAGTACATCTCCATAAACTTCCATAGGAGATCCCTTCGACATTTTCATACGAGGATGGCATCAAACATAGACTTCTTGCAATAAAAACGTTGTGTGGGACTGTAATTCTATTGTTTTACTGCAGCAACTTTCAGGACAACTCGAATCTCATTCAAGTGTGATGGATGCATTGGAGCGGTCAAGGATTCAATCTAATGCAATGAGATCAGGAGCTCTTTTTCACAATTTAGGTGCTTTGCTGCTAGAGCTTGGTAGGACAATGATGACTGTGCAAATGGGTCAATCACCGGTATGTTCTTTCAATTTCAGAAACAGCTTAATCTAGTTTGGACTGCATTTTATTAAAGCTCTGCTCATTTAGGCTGATGCATTGGTAAATGCTGGTCCGTCGGTCTTCATATCCTCAACAGGGCCCAACCCTATCATGGTTCAGGTCATATTTTTCAATTTAACTTCCTCAATTTGTTCGTACAAATGTGCATACTTAATCTCTGCTGTTTTACGTATGCAGCCTCTGCCTTTCCAACCAGGGGCTAGTTTTGGTTCTGTTCCTGTTGGCACCAGTCAACATGGCTCTGGTCTAGCTGGAAGTTCTGCTGCGACGGGCTTCCTTCCAAGGAACATTGACATCAGAATAAGGGCAGGTGCTGTGCCAATTTGCTTCAAAGGGCTTTCACTTGATGGCAAATTTATAATGATTGACTAGTGCTTCTTTATTGCAGAGCCTTCGATTCTTTGGTTACTATGCATATTAATCCTTTATCTCTTGTTTCCGTATCCAGGATCACTAGTTTCTCGAAGAGAGCCAAGTGCTTCACAGCCTCAAGGGCAAACTGGTATATCATCTTCTAATCGTGTAAGTTCCGGTCAACAAGATGCTGCGACGGTAGAACCAAATTCACGGGACAGGGAACCACAAGTCAGGGCTATTCCCGTAAGAACTGTAGTTGCTGCAGTTCCCGCCTCTGTCGGGCATAGTTCAGATTCAACTCGTGGCTCGATAGGGATCCTATATCCAGTTTTGGCAAGAGTTCAACATTTATCTTCGGGAAGCTCAAATACTGCAAGATCCTCTCAAGCTTCTGATCAACATCATGATCCTAATGGCAATACTGAACAACCTGTGCCTGATTCTTCGACGGAACAGCAACATGCTCCGATCCCCAGTGGAAATGGTAAACTCAGAACCTTGTGTGCTTGATTCTTAACAGATTGTCTGATTGCTTTTAAGGCGGAATCTGAAAACTAGATCACTTTCAAGTAGATCTGTGATTATTAGATAATACTAATTACCGACATCTTTTTCAGGCAGCAGCAGTAGCAGCTTACCTTTCGACGCACTTAATGATCAAGGATTCTCTGCCCAGGTAGGAGGTCTAGAGCAATTGCTAAGTAGTATATTTCCAGGGGGTCATATTCTCAGGGACAATACGGAGCCCCCACGTTCAAGTTTTACTCAGAGCGAGGCTGAAGCTGCTCAAGGTACTGGACTTTCTCAGGAATCAGCATCTGGTGCGAGTGAGGAAGGGGTAATTTTATCAAATATTCTGCGTCATATAATGCCAATGATCTCTGAGGAAAACACTGAAGGAGATGAAACGCAGGTAGAGAGAGAAGGATTGATTATGATGTATGTAGCTTAAACCTAGATAATGATTGATGATTTTGAGTTTTTTCTGCTTTTGTTTAGGTTGATGACATGAGAGACGAGGATTCATCTCGTCGCAGGCGGGGCTCTCGTCAGTCGCAAGCAAATTCAAAACGTCAGAGGGTATGTATGGCATGAGTTTACGATATCGCTATCAACAATCTACAATGTACATTGCTGCACACACCATGGAATGGCTGTTTAAGTAGAAAGGTTGTGATCCCTCAGCAAACTTGATTGGTGCATTTCTTTTTTTTGGCGCAGAGGGAGTAGGCTAATCTGATGAGGTGGGAGAGGGATGGAAGAGATGTCAAGATTATTTATACGTTATGATTTGAGACTCCAACGGAAACGTACAAAATTATTCTCTTGGTCTTTTTTTTTTTTTTTAAATTTTCTTTTGCTGAATTGATTCTCATTTTTCTACTATTCTAAATTCATTAGCTGAGAGAGGGAGAGAGAGAGAAGGCATTTATGAGCAGC
>JAPKLW010008679.1:0-12991 GCA_026898455.1 Plectranthus barbatus | reverse complement strand
AATCGCCTAAATAGAATAATATATACTAGGTTTAAATTGTCCCAATAAGGAAATAAATTAAAAATAGCAACTTCCAATTTCCCGACCCGAATTTTGATCGACACCACGCCCGTCGATCGAAATGGGTACATTGAACTCGATCCTTCCAAAACTCTTCCCTGTCGGTCGACAAACTTTCTGTCGGTCGACAGAATCCCAGTCGGTCGATTTTCATCCTGTCGACCGCTCTGAACTCCACTGAACTCTCGATTCTTCACTGCCTCTATTTCGATCGACACAATGTCTGTCGATCGAAACAGAGGACTTCACCACACGACTCTTTTTCTCACTTAGCCAATTTTTTCTCTAAAAACCTGTATTTTTCAGCATGACAAGCAAATTAGGTACAAAAGTCATGCGATGCTCAGAATTCAAAGTAAACACATCCTATATCTATCAAAACAACGAGAAAATCCATAGATAAGTGAACAAAATAGCGCACTTATCAACTCCCCCAAACTTGAACTATTGATCGTTGATAAGCTCATTTTTCTACTCACTTATCGCTTTGTTTTTCCTTTCTTTTATGCATTTTATTATGTTTTCTTGAATAAACTGAGCATGAGTGTATATTAGAGGGTGTTATGCTTGTCATGGTGAGATTTCGCAGGTTTTAGGCCAAATCCAATGGAGAACCCGTACCGAAAGCAGCAGATGTTCAAAGAAACAGTCACTACTTCTTCCACCGTTGGAATCTGAGCTAATGTAGCATGACATTTGAAAGATCTTTGAGTTAGCTTTCCAACGCAACTGGAATCGGATCAATCGGAGTTCGGACGCGAAAGTTATGGCCAAAACCGTGAGACTGCGCAGAAGAGTCGGAAGTGGCGGAAACGTCTCTGTTTCGACCGAAACGAAAACCATCTCGGCCGGGCCGAATTTTCCATCTCGGTCGGGGCAAGATCCATCTCGGCCGGGACAGTCTGTTTTGGCGAGATTTGGCGAGATTTTCACATATTTTGGGCGAGAATTGCTTGGGGAACAAGATATACATCAATATGGAAGCAATAAATCATACCTTCTGAAGATATACATCCAAGACCTCAACCCTACTCCTATATAAACTCATAATTAGCTCAGAATTCAGAATCCTTCATCCCATCTTTTATTCCATCCTTTATTTTCTGTTTTCCCTTTATGTTTTTTTAGAATTCCTCTTTACTTTTTGTTGAACCTTTATTTTTCAATGCAATCTTTATTTTTCCCTGCAATGTCTATTTTCAATATGTTAGGCTAGAACCCTAAACAGGTTCTAGGGTTTCTCCTTCTGTGATGCTTGTTTAGATTTATTTATTCAAACCCTTGGTTTAAACTCTTTGATTTTATTTCAAATCTATTTTCAATTGAAGGATCGAGAGATGAAAATTGGAATAGGTGTTAGTTATTGATTGAAGGACCGAAAGGTGAAAATCGATAATAGGAAGTGAGAGTTTAATACTTTTGATTTTCTGTCTGACCACGAAGATTTCAATTGTAGGAAAATCTAGATCTTTATGAAATTGATTAATTGGTGTATTTTGAGACTGAGAGGAGATAGATCACTAATTAGTAATTTAGGTTTTAATTGCCCGACCAAGGAATTAACTCCACAATAAAAGGTTTTCCACCAAAATTGTGTTTTATGGGTTTGAATATTTAATTCTTGCAAGTTGATCAGTTTGGTAGATTTCCCTGGAATCTGTGCTTTTTAATATTTGAATTTCCTCTTTAATTATTTCTTTTGAAAAACCAAAACCCTTTTGAAGTACCCAAACAAGAGTTTTGAAAACTAAATTCAGTATATGATTTCCCTTCATTGCACTATCCCTGTGGGTTCGACAACCTTAGGGTTATTATAAATTTATTTGTCCTATGCTATAATTTGTATGCAGATTTAGCATCGATCAATCGTCCTCGATCAAGACACCAAAAGAAACTTAAATTCATGCAAACAGAGATGTGCAAGGCCTCACAAGATTCGTCACAATCTAAGTACACTCTCCTCCAAAAGATAATGCATTCAAAATCCAATCCAAATCATCAACTGTTTCGGGAAGAACCTCACAGATAGGAAAAATTGTTTCAATCACTCATCACTCAAGTGTTTAGAACATGTGTTTCACTCAACATCAAGTAATACAGTTTTCTTAACCATAAGTTTGGCAAATTTCTCATCTCTCCACTGCTTAGAAAGTAAAATACTCGGTGAATCAAAAAGGTCTTTAATTTGGTTGTAATGAGGCTTTCCTAGAAGGTAGGTCGTTTTAGGCTGAGTGACTAGCACACTTATGATTTTTACAACTTCCCAACTGTCAACCCACATCACATCATTTTCTCAACTCCTCTTTTCTATACTTGTATTATATATTTTTTTCTAGAAATTCATCTTGCAACAAGTTTACCAACAAGATTTTTCAACACTTTTCTTCATCTTTTCTCTCTTTTTTTTCAAGTTAGCTCAAATCCATGAGCAATCATATTTTCAACAACTCACAGCTCAATATCACTACCCCTTCTTCTTTTCTTTTTTTTTTTTCATTTCAATTCAGTTCAATCCACAACTGGCTCACTAGAACACTACTTAAATCAAAGAAAGACTTTTCAGGCTTAAAGTGGCTACAAGTGGTCATTTGTAAGGTTAGTGTTTGGGATACGGCTAAGAAAAGAGATGCCTAAGATCATTTTCACCAAGTCCTACATCAATACAGTCTCGAGAGAGAAATAAGCCAAATTCTAGAATTCCACTGCAAACTTGTTCACACATGAAAGAAAAATTTAAGGCACAAATCTCACTTGGTTCTTTTGTTCTCCCCTAACAGTATCCAATCCAAACCAGGCAAATCAAGCAAAATCAAAATTCAGAGGGTAACTTATCATGCGGTATTCTCCTATCATCGGCTACTCATCATGCAATCCTAATTGTCTCAATCTCAGTGCAGACCAATCATCAATCAAATAAGCTCACAAATAGGAAAGGAATAGTACAGAACCTCAAGTTGCACTTAAATAGATTCTGAAGTAAGAACGAGTACATGGGAAAAATTTCAAATACATCAGAAAACCTAACTAAAGCAAATACAACTGCAAGGAAATAAAGTACAGGGAAATGAACTAAAATACAGGGAAATCGAATGCAGTACATCAAATCAGAAATACATAAGTAAATAAATACATAAGTAAATAATGGATTCCATTCCCACAAGTCATCCTCCCCCCAAACTTATTCAACACGAAGGGAAGAATAAGTTTGAAAGTCAGCTTGTAGGAAAGGAATCTAGACCTCAATCCTGTGGCGGTGGCTGATCGCCCTGTGCCCTCCTGTTCCTGCGACTATAGCACAGGGCCGGCTCGAACTCTGCGAAGTGGTCATCCATCCGGCGGGTCAGATCCTCCATGGCAAGATTGTGGGCGGCGTTGTAGTCCTCCTGCTGCCTCCGGATATCGGCAAGCAGGGTATCCTGCACCAACTGATGGTCGCGGACCTCGCGGAGCTCTGTGCGGAAACTACGGAAGTCGGCTCGCTGCTCCTGCATGAACTAGAGAAATGGAGCCCAGTCCGGAATAGAGGTAGAAGACCCTGTATCGGCATAAGAAGTGGAAGCACCGCCCCTGCCTCCTCCCGGAAATGGAGGGGCAGCAGTGCGGGCCGGCGCGTCTCTCTACAGCTCTGCCTATCGCCGCTCCTTGGCTATCCTCGCGGCCTCTTCCTCTCGAGTGAGAATCCTCTGATCCGACAGTGTGCCAGGACGGTGGGTCAGTCGGTAAGTGGGCGCCCCGCCATCAGAACTGCGAGTCCGATCCATATGAGCTGGAGTGGACATGAGCCAATTGTCGCGGAAAGTGTAGTCCGTGACGTGAGTAAGCTCGGGGGCGGGCAGGAGGAAATGGTCCCCATTCGTGAACAGCAGGAAGTTCTCACGGCGGTCCTGATAGATGAATCGGAACTGCTCCAGCTGATCAATTTTTAGAGTCCGTACACCCCTCACCGGGGTGTAATTGTCAACCGGAATCCCGAAGTGCTGGGCGATGGGGGTCACGAACCCTCCACACCAGAAGTCCCCTGGGGTAGCACCGATCTGCCGCTTCCAATTCTCCATGATAAATACGGCCAGACTGAGGTGAACGCCATTCAGCATGGCCCAAAGGCAAAACATCTCGCTCCCCCGGGCCTTCCCGTGCTCATTTCTGCTGAACACTGAGAGCCCAAAAATCTTCTGTATGTATCGGAGCACTGGATTATCGATCGTGGTGGCCTTCATGTTGGACTTGCTGAAGCGGGCCGGATGTGTGACAGAAGAAATAGCTGGCCAAAACTCCCCAATCTGGAACTCCGTCGGCTCATGGTACATGCCCCCCGGCTCACACCCAAAAATCCGGTCCAGCTGCGTCCTGCTGAGCCGGCGAGGCTGTCCCTGAAGCTGGAACTGGACTCCGTTAGGCTCGACGGGACCCTGGCTGCGGGGTGGCTCGATGATATGGAGAGAGGCGAAGAACTCCAGACAGAGTGGCGGAATGGTGGGCCACTTCTGGGCGATGAAATGCCCCCAGCCGCATTGGGCGGACAGATCCTGAACATCAGTCCCAAGCCCCATCGTCATCAGATCCTCATCATCCGGATACCGAGTCGGCTTCAAGGTGAAGCGCTGCATTTCCCCGAAGCGCTGCTGGTGATCGGCAAAGGCGAACTCAGGCACCCAACCGGGTTGCTCCTCAGGGGGTGTCTCCCGCTCCTGATCCTCTTCATTTTCGGCCTCAGACGCCGGATCCTCATGCATCTCCTCATCGGAAGTCGGGACATACTCCTCGTTGGATGATGCCATGCACAGCTTTCTACAAAAAAAAAAAAGAAGAATATCAATACAAGGAAGCAAATAGAAAGCAACCAACTCCCCCAAACTTGCCTAGAGCAAGGAAATTCAACAAAATCAACCATCATCAAGCATGCCCATGACCAAGTAACCACCCAATCATGCAATTTCATACGACACCCAAGTGCAAAAGAAATATCAGTAGCCACGGAAACCACAGAATACGCATGGGGGAGGCAGAAACCAAGCAACAGTAAAGGGGGTTGTGTAGGAATCAAAATCCCAAAATAGAACCACAAATAGGCATGCCCATCCCAAATTGACCACCCAATCATGCAATTAACCTCAATACCAAAATGCAAAACGTAAATAATAAAGCAAATAAACACAATGTGCAATTTGGAGAGGTAAAACAAACGTGCAACAGTAAAGGGGGTGCAATTGGGGGTGCTCAATCCTCAAACATCAAAATTAATCAACAATGAAGCCTCAAGGAACTCAAATCGACTCTCCAACAACCTAGAACGAACCAAAGTAACCCGATATATGCAATAATCGAAGGAAATTCAACAATTTTAACACATCACAAAGAGGGGCAAAAACTAGGGTTCTACTTCAAAATCAACACAAAATCAAGTCAATGGAAACCCAATAATCGAAGGGAGAGAGGGAAATGAAGATTACCTGTGTTGGAAGAGGGGAGGAGGATGAAATTTCGATCGAGGGAAGTGGGGCGTGCGCGTGTGTCGAAGGAGAGAAAACAGAAATGAGGGGAAGGGGGTTCTGTCGTGCGTTTTTAAAAACAGACTCGCGCGTCTGTTTCGACCGACAGGATTCCTGTCGATTGACAGACGCGCATTTTTACGATTTTTCATTTTTTTTATTATTTATTTATTTAATTAAATAAATGTAGAGATGACAATTAAAATTTGAACAACTTGTGTCGATCGACAGTAATCCTGTCGATCGACACACTTATTGACGGACAAAAATCAACAGGACATGACCTTGTCGATCGACACAAATCTTGTCGATCGACAGACTTCCTATACTTAACCAATTTCTGTGGACACTCCTCTGTCGATCGACAGGATTCCTGTCGATCGAAACAAAGGCTTAAATATTGAAAACTCTATTTACAAGCTGGAAATTATTCTAAGGCATGAAATAAATCCTAATACACCTAAGACTCGAAAATATACTCTAAAACTGAAATAAAGCAATAAAATGATGGGTTACCTTCCAACAAGTGCTTCATTTAACGTCGTTAGCTCGACGATACCTCAGATCATGGCCGATCCAGATAGTGCACCGCCACAGCTCCAATCTGATGCGGGCTGTAGTACCTCTTGACATGATTTCCATGCACCTTGAAGATGTTGCCATCCTGACCAACTAACTCTACCACACCATTGTTGGCTATGTTGACCACAGTGTAAGGTCCGGACCACTTGGGTTGCAGCTTTCCAGGCATGAATCGGAGACGGGCATTGAAGACTAGAACAAGGTCTCCTTTGTAGAATTGTCGCCTCTTCAGGCCTTGGTCATGGAATCTCTTGGCTCGGAGCTTGTAGATCATTGAATTTTCATAAGCCTCCTCTCTGAACTCATCCATCTCATTCAGGTATGCAGCCCGGCTTTCAGCAGCAGCCTTCCAGTTCAGATTCAGCTTATTCATAGACCTCCATGCCTTGTGCTCAAGCTCCACAGGAAGATGACAAGACTTACCATAGACCAACTGGAATGGTGACATGCCAATTGGGGTCTTGAAAGCAGTGCGGTAAGCCCACAGAGCGTCATCGAGCTTGTATGCCCAATCCTTCTTCATCTTGACAGTCTTCTCGAGGATCCCCTTGATTTCCCTGTTTGACAACTCAGCGAGGCCATTCCCTTGGGGGTGGTATGGAGTAGTAACCCTGTGCTTAACACCATAGCGAGCAAGAAGAGCAGCAATAGTACGGTTACAAAAATGGGAACCACCATCGCTTACCAACGCTCTCGGAGTGCCATAGCGAGTCACCACATGCTTCTGGAGGAAGTTTACCACAACTTTGGCATCATTGGTGGTAGTAGGAATGGCTTCCACCCACCTAGAAACATAATCAACAGCCAAAAGAATGTAAGTATACCCCCCCAAAGGTGGGAAGGGTCCCATAAAGTCTATCCCCCAAACATCAAAAATTTTGACCTCTACCACAGGAGTTTGGGGCATCTCAATCTTCTTAGAAATATTACCCATCCTCTGACACCTGTCACAGTTGGCCACGAAGGCCTTGCAGTCTCCATGGATGGTTGGCCAGTAGAATCCACTAGAAAGGACCTTGAAGGCGGTCCTGTTGGCAGCAAAATGGCCACCGCTCGGAGAGGAGTGACAGGCCTCGATGATCTGGAAGAACTCAGGCTGAGGCACACACCGGCGGATGATGGTATCGGCACATCGGCGCCATAGGTACGGGTCCTCCCAATAGTAGAACCGGGACTCCTTCAGAAATCTCTTCCTTTCCTGCGGGGTAGACTCCGGAGGGGGAACTCCACTCACCAAGTAGTTGGCGTAGTCAGCAAACCAGGGGGTCTTGTTGGCATAGTACTCCTTGAGGTCCCTATCTTTGCATACAAAGACCTGTTCATCAGGGAAGGTCTCTTGGATCCTCATCTTCTGGTCATCTCCCTTAACTTGGTACTCCAACCTAGAGAGGTGGTCGGCAATCACATTCTCACAGCTCTTTCTGTCCTTGATCTCCACATCGAACTCCTGAAGCAACAGGATTCATCTGATCAATCTGGGCTTAGCATCCTGCTAGGCAAACAAAAACTTAATGGCAGCATGGTCAGTATAAACAACAGTTTTCGACCCTATCAGGCCGAAATTTATCAAAGGCATACACAACCGCCAACATCTCCTTCTCCGTAGTGGTGTAATTGCATTGGGCAGGGTTCATGGTCTTGCTGGCATAATGAATGACACGGAAGAGTCTCCCCTTCAGCTGTCCTAGAACCGCTCCAACTGCGAAATCACTGGCATCACACATGAGCACGAAGGGCTCATCCCAATCCGGAGAAGTGAGAACTGGAGCAGTCACCAATGCTTTCTTCAACTGCTCGAAAGCCTTTAAACACTCTGCATCAAAAACAAAAGACACATCTTTCTCAAGCAGATTACAAAGGGGTCTAGAGATTTTTGAAAAATCCTGAATGAATCTACGGTAGAACCCGGCATGGCCTAGGAAACTCCGAACTCCCTTCACATTGATTGGTGGCGGCATCTTCTCAATTGCTGTGATCTTGGCCTTGTCCACCTCTAAACCTTCAGATGACACCCGATGTCCTAGTACGATCCCTTCCTTCACCATGAAGTGGCACTTCTCCCAGTTCAGGCACAGGTTTGTCTCAACACACCTCTCCATCACTGTAGCTAAATTCTGCAAGCAATCGTCAAATGAGCTACCAAAAATAGAGAAGTCATCCATAAAAACCTCCATAATGTGCTCAATAAGATCATGAAAAATAGACATCATACACCTCTGAAACGTAGCAGGTGCATTGCACAAACCAAAAGGCATTCACCGGTAGGCAAAAACTCCATATGGGCAGGTGAAGGCCGTCTTATGCTGATCTTTCGGAGCCACTGCAATTTGGTTATAACCAGAATAACCATCAAGAAAGCAGTAATAGGGATAACCTGAAAGTCTGTCAAGCATCTGATCGATGAAGGGGAGCGGGAAGTGATCTTTGCATGTGGTGGCATTCAGGGCTCGGTAGTCGATGCAAAACCGCCATCCTGTGACAGGTCTCGTTGCCACCTCTTCGCCATCCTCGTTCTTCACAATCTGCATTCCCCCCTTCTTGGCCACAACCTGTGTCGGACTCACCCATTGACTGTCGGAGATGGGATAGATCATCCCATTGTCTAGAAGCTTCAGTACTTCCTTCTTCACGACCTCTTGCATGGTGGGATTGAGTCTTCTTTGAGCTTGTCTCTTCGGCTTAGCCTCTTCTTCCAGATTAATCCTGTGCTGGCATATGGTTGGACTGATTCCTTTGATATCTGCCAATGTCCATCCGATAGCTGACTTGTGGTCCCTCAAGACTCGGAGCAGCTTTTCCAACTCCGTAGAACTAAGAAAAGAAGAGACAATTACAGGATAAGTATTATCAGGACCCAAATAAGCATACTGTAAATGAGAAGAAAGAGGTTTCAGCTCCAAAACAGGTGGTTCGGGCCGTTTTTAGCCTCGGGTGCGGCTGTGTCGGTTGACAAGGCCTCTCTGTCGATCGAAACAGAGGCTACTTCTTTCTTTTTCTTCCTCCTGGTCTGCCTGTCGACTGGTTGAATTTTTGGATTTGTGTCGATCGATACCCTCCCTGTCGATCGACAGGGAGGCAAATTTCCACTGTTCGACACTCCAGTCCTGTCGAGCGAAACAGAGGCACCAGCTCGATTTTTTTCTGCTTCTTTCACAAACTGGATTGGCAGAGGCTCCCTTTGGTTCTCCTTTGCCCTAGGTAACTCCTCCTTCACATCTAAGTCCACAATAAAGTCCAGGAGCTCATCACAGGCTTCATCAAGCTCTGAAAAAGAAAACAAGGAGTGGTGAAGACATTGCTCTAGATAATCAGTTTCAGCATGCAAAGAAAGTAAAGGAGAAGAAATCACCGGATCAAAACTGTCTATCATATGGCATTCTTCTTTGTAACTCCCATCATCGTGTTTTTGCATGGACTTGAAAATGTCGAAGGTCACAGACTCATTGTCGACTCGAAATGTCAGCTTCCCTTCTCGAATATCGATCAGGGCTCCCCCGGTCCTCAGAAACGGTCTCCCCAGAATCAGCGGGATGTTGTGATCCTCCTCCATGTCTAAAATAACGAAGTCAGTCGGGAGTATGAAATCTTTAACCTTCACTAGGACATCCTCCACAATTCCTCTCGGATAGGAAATCGATCTATCAGCCATCTGAAGAGTGATGGTAGTCGGCTTGATATCTCCAATCTCCAGTCTCTTGAAAATGGACAACGGCATCAGATTGATGCTTGCTCCAGAATCGCAAAGCACCTTGCCGAATGTCTCTCCACCTATGACACAAGAAATAGTGAAAGAACCCGGATCCTCTCTTTTCAGAGGCAGCTTCTTCTGAATAATAGCACTGCATTCCTCAAACAGGTTCACCGTCTCGTGCTGTAGCATAGGTCTCTTCTACGCGACCATATCCTTGAGGAATTTGATGTACCCCGGCATCTCCTGAAGAGCTTCCACGAGAGGAATATTGATGTGCACCTTCATATTCTCTAAAAATCGTGCATACCTCTCATTCATCTTTTTCTTGGCAAATCGCTGCGGATACGGCATCGGGGGCAACTTTTCTCCGTGACCTGGCAGCTGTGTCGATCGACTGGGGTTCTGTCGATCGACAGAACCTCCTGACTCATTTTCTGGTTCTGGACCTCTATTTCGATCGACAGGATTTCTGTCGGTCGAAACAGAGGCTTCTGCCTCGGATTCCTGCTCCTTTTCACTCCCTTCTTCGGCCTCAAATTCGGCCCCTTTGTGTTCGGGTCCCTTGTAAGACTTGCCACCCCTCAAAGTAATGGCATTGACCTGATTTTTCTGATTCTTCGGGTTGGCCTGAGTGTTGCTCGGTAATTGCCCTTGGTTATGTTGTGCACCAAGGGATGCGGCAATCTGGCTGACCTGTGTCTCTATAATCTGAGCATGTTTCTCCACTCTATCAACTTTGGAGTTGATACCTTCCACTTCTTTCTCCAAGTTTCCAACTCTCTTGTCAGACCCCTGCATGAATTTAGCTAGAATTTTCTCGAGGCTCAGCTTCTTCTTTGGCTCAACAATCTCTCCATTCTCCACATTGAATCCAGCAGGAGGTTGCTCGGCAGCTTCAGGATTTGAGTATGAAAAACCTGGGTGATTCCTTGCTCGGTTGGGATTGTAGCCTTGATTGTAGTTCTGATTGTAGCCCTGGTTTTGTGAATATCCCCCTCGGTTGTTATTCTGATAGCCACCTCTTTGGACAAAATTGACATTGGCAGCATCAGTCTGACCGGAAGAGGACGGAACTGGCTCGACAGCAGCAATGGTTCGTCCAGATTCCATCTTGGCGAAGTCCTCTCTCAACTTCTTGATCTCTCCTACTAGGTCTACCTCGGGCTTTGCTACCTTCTCCACGGCTTTGACTGGCTCCTTGCGGCTGCTGGACCATCTTTGACTGTTAGTTGCCATCTTCTGAAAGAAGGATATGGCTTTCTTGGGACCCTTTGTCATCACAGAATCTCCCAATGTGGAATCCACCAGTTTGACAGTCTTCTCATTCAATCCTTCATAGAAAGTTTCCACTTGATCTGCCAAACAGAGATTGTGACCAGGACACAACCGCAGCAACTCCTTGTACCTCTCCCAGGCCTCATAGAAATTCTCATCGTGCCTCTGAGCAAACCTCATAATATCCTTCTTCATTTGCCTGATGGTGCTTGGAGGGAAGAAATTCATTAAGAATTCATTCCTCAGTTCCTTCCAAGTGCCGATGTTGGACTTATCCAACGCAGTAAACCATGACTGGGCCTTGTCGCGCAAAGAAAAGGCAAAGAGCCTCATTCGCATGGCACTCTTGCTGACTCCATTGATCTTCACGGTGTTGCAGAGCATGATGAATTTGTCAAGATGAGCATAGGGGTCCTCAGTAGCTCGGCCCCCATACTGACTCTGCTGAACCATCTGCACTAACCCAGTCTTCAGCTCAAAGTTATGCTGAAATCAGTCTCCTGGAACTTAGGTCTGTATCTCTTCTGGATAGCATCTTCATCCTCGTCAGCATCAATCCCTAGATCATCATCCTCATCTTCATCATCTGAGGATTCATCAGGTGGATCGTTGTTCCCTTTCCTGCCTCTTTCCTGCTCCAGCATAACCATACGCTCTCGCATGGTGTGCATCTCTTTCAAAAGCTCAGCTTTTTGCTCGGGAGTGAGGTTGGGAATGTTCTCTTGATTATCATCGGCCATCTTGACAGTTTCACTGCTGGAAGCAGCTTCCTCTCGGTGTCTCCTGCTGTTGTTTCTTCTGCACGTAGCCTCAATCTCAGGGTCGATAGGAATCGGTGCCTTACCACTCCTCCTTGTGTGCATTAACTACCTGAAAATCAGTTATGGAAAAAGTGAGTATACTCAGAACAACAATAAAACCGAATTAAATTAACTAACACACGAACTGAACGAGAAAACAGCAAAAATCTGAAAAACAGCTTCTCTGTCGGTCGACAGAAATCGTGTCGATCGACAGAAACTCTGTCGGTCAAAATTCTGCCTGTCGGTCGAAACAGAGGGTAAAATTTAAGGGAAAAACTGGCAAAAATTTTAAAGGAAATTAATAAGAAAATTTGCAAAAACTGAAAGGGAAATTAGAATTAAAATTACAACTTAAATCAACAACCCTAAACAGATTCAATAACAAGATAATTCTTAACAATCCCCGGCAACGGCGCCAAAATTTGATCACTATTTTTTTATAATGATTTTTTATAGTGTAGTGACAAGTTAATATTATCGATCCCACGAAGATTGTAATAGCGAACACCTCATGTACTGAACCATTTGTTTTTGGTTTGTTGTCCAAGTAAACATAATTTTAAAAGGGTTTTGAGATTTTAAAACTAATTTTGCGAGAAAATTAAATTAAAGCAAGTAATTAAATAGGTTTTGAAAAATTCTTGAGAAAAGTTCAGATTCCAGGGCAAGTTCATGTCAAGGATAGCATGCAAGGGAATTTCATCGATCAATTTAAGATAAAGATTTGGTGGAACATCAGGAAAGTATTACAAATTCCAGGCTTTGGCAATTCATAAAGTAGATTATCAATTTCCTATATCCTCTCGGTTTCTAGGAAAATTAACAACTCCTCAAAACATCAGATTTATTCCTATGGATCTAATTCCTCTTTTCAGACATAATTAAAATCCATATTAAAAATTCTTAAATCCATTAATCAATTTTCACTTTGCAGTCTCAAATTAATTAATTATGAAAACCTAATTAAATGGCCAATTTAATCAGATTTGGAAAAGCACAAGAATTATTAAACCAATTAAAAATATTGATCGATTTAATCACCTAAACATGCATCCAAGACAATCACATAAGCCCTAGAATCTGAATAAGGA
>JAPKLW010008678.1:0-12991 GCA_026898455.1 Plectranthus barbatus | reverse complement strand
GTGGTTTATCTTGACTGCTTTGTGTGACCGGTACATCTCAATGTATTGATAGGATCAACAGTGAGATGAACCATTCTACTTGACATATGAATGAGTAAAGATCTCGGTAACTTGGTCGGATCTAAAGTCTATTGAAAGCTGAGGGGCACACATGGGTTGACTGTCACTTTGACTTGCTATGGTGGAGAGTCTTACATGTACTCGTATATCTGCATCTTGGGTGATGGCAGCTTGTGTGGGGTTTCCTCAGGCTGGATTTAGATAACCATATCCGTTTCAGGATGGTGACATTCCCTGGGAAGCTCACGAAGTTCGTTATGCTAAGTCCTGCAGGCTGAATCATTGATTCAAGCATAAGCGATAAGGGTTGAGTGGTACTACTCAGGAATAATAAGAGATTAATTAATTACAGCTAATTGTCATACGCTGAATTAATTAATGAATGTCTGAAACCTTAAATATGGGGATTAACCAAGTCAATGCAACCCGTTCCTAATAACGTGGTAATAAAGGGGTAGGTCAGCATTAATTCTCTGGTGGCATGAATTAATGTTTATTAATTAATTATGTTCTGGGTTGAACATGGAATTAATTAATAGGAGGCCCACTTTATTATTTGCATTTGATCCCTGGTCTGGCCCAACACTGCTCAGAGCCCATTAGGGTTTATTAAACCCTAATAGCCCATTCTCAGATCTATATAAATAGATGATCTCTCACTAGCCCACATTAGTTTTGAAGTTTCATTTTGAAACCCTAGAGAGATTGTGAGAGAGTGGGCGGCTGTAGATCCGGTAGCGTATTCTCACCAGATTTCCGGATCGAGCAAGGGAACAGATCAGAAGATCAGATCTGTAGGAACACCATCGTTTTGATCGATTCCAGATCCAGATCTACACCATCTTCATTGCCGTCATCGATCTAGATCTATAGATCAGTCCTTGGAGTTTAAGGTATCCCTTTGAATCTACGAAATAAATTAAATAGGAGCATGCATAGGGCATTTACTGTTTGTCATGATATTTATTTTGATATCCATAAATCGAATCCGGAGTTTTAATAAATGGCGATTCATGTCGCCTATTGTAGACTCAGTTCCTACAATTGGTATCAGAGCCAGGTTCGTATTTTATGGCTCTGTCGGAAAATAAATTTGACAAACAGTTTATGCATGTTATTTAATTTATCGTGGATGGATTTAAAATTGTCGTGGATGGTTTTTGTTCTCGTGGCCCCTCTCTGGTTTTTGGTGTTAAATTGCGAGAAAATCCGCGATTAGATTGATAGGAAAAATCATGTAATAGACTAGATCTATTTGTTTGTATTTCTATTATTCAATCTGTAAACCAAATCTGAGATCCGGAAGAACACGAAGAGCTCAGTTCAGATCCGATCCGACGGCAGACTCGGATTCAGCTCTTGCCCAGGCAGGATTCGCCGGCGGCTGCGCCGCAGGCGGCGACGGCAGGTGGCGGCGCCGTAGGCTGCAGCGGCCGTGGGTGGCGGCGGCACGGCAGAACTCTATTCTGCTGTGTGGCTGGGCCGCGCCCTCTCCCTCTCGCGCAGCCATGGTCGCCGGTGAACAGCAGCTCGCGTCGTCTACCTCCACGTGCAGCGGCGCCGGCTCTGGCTGGCGCGGGTCGCTGTGGTTCGGCGAAGGTTGTGCTCTGGTCCGCACGGTGGTGTAAGGTGGTAGTTGAGCGTGGGAGGCGAGCTCTGTCGCGTGTGTGCGACAGCATCCAATCACGGCAGCGGCTGCAACCATCGCAGCAGGTGAACGTCCCGTTCTCAGGCGCTGCAACGATGGTCGATGACTGTTTGTGGGTCTGCGCGGAGTTGGCCGGCGGCTGTGCTGATGCGGGCGGCGCTCGTCGGTGAGTAGGCTGGCATTTTCGGCGGCGCTTGTGCAGGGAGTGGCAGCGGCTGCTAGGGTTTTTGGTGGTGAAGGTGGCGGCTGAACCCTAGTCAGATTAGGGTTTGGGCGCGGGCTGGGTCGCGGGCCTGGTGGCCCGGCGGCGGCCCGGAAGGCTGAAGCTAGGGTTTTGATCTTTGAAACCCTAATGGGTTGTGTTCAAACCCTAGTGTGATGTGGGTTGGCCCAAAATTAAAATTTAATTATTTTAATGGGCTAGATAACCCTGGTTCACTAATTCCTAGCCCAAACTGCTGTATTTTTTATTCCAGCCCAAAGTTGCAGATTTCAAATTAAAGAGTGGGAGCCCAGTTTGAAGATCTGTATTAAATTAAAGCCTTGTAATAGATAGGTTTAATTTTATTTCCCATGTAATTGCATCAAGGGGCCACGAGAAATTTTATTTGTTTATTTAATTAATTTCTCGTATGATGTGATTTATTATGTGCGCACTAGTAAATAATAGGAAAGCATGCTACTGCTTTTATTATTTATTTTAAAGCATGTTGTAGATAATAGGGAAGCATGTTATTGCTTTATTATTTACTGTTCAAAGCATGCTTTATGTGATTTATTTTATGTATTAAATTATGTCTATAAATTCCGGAATCATGTTGGGAAATATGATGGAATTTTAGATGTGACATAATTTATGGATCATAAAATAATCTGTGCGCATAAGAACCTTTTGAAAGAAAAAGACTAAGCAAGATTTTTTAATTAAAATCAACAAGACCTCCACAATGCGGTCTCTTATTAGAAGTGGGCAGTGAAGTGAGTAGACGTCTACACGACCGTAGCCTGCTTGCTTTATTTGTTCATAAGTTCTAATAGATGAGATTTCTAAATAAAACATTTAAACATGTGAGAAGTGGACAGTGAAGTGAGTAGACGTCTACACGACCGTAGCCTGCTTACTTTATTTGTTCATAAGTTCTCTAGGATTGTTTTAAATGAGATAACAAAGGTTGTAAGAGGCATGCGTCATGGGTCTAGTACGTATGACAAATCGTCCTTTTAACTTCCGGAGTTAGAATTGTGGTCAAATGCTTAGATGTTGCCTGAGTACTAACTCATGAATGATGTCCCTGCTTAGATAGGTTGAACATGGTCTTAGTTTTATCTCCGATTATTAATTTCATTTGCCGGCGAATACCTGGCATGATTTGAAATTAAAGACTGGAACTTCAAAGAGCAGTCTGGTTAGGTGGTCTGCTGTAAACGTCTTCGAAAGGAGCTTGCAGTAGATGCACCTAGGCAATTGGGGGAAACAATTGTATTGGTTTATCAAAAGGTTTCAATGCATATTTGTTTCAATGTTCTGCATGTATGTACTTACTTTAATCAATTATTGTTTTCAGATATGTCTATGAATAATGTCATAAATATCTTGGCACAAAATCAATTAACTGGTCCGAATTTCCTGGAATGGAAGCGCAACTTGGATTATATTCTAGTTGCAGAGGAACATCAATATGTTCTTAACACTCCGTGTCCAGTTGTCCCCACTGCTGAGTCAACTGATGTGGAGCGGAACCTCTATGACAAGTGGGTCAAGTCTAATAATGTAGTCAAGTGCTACATGATGACCACCATGTCAAAGGTGCTCCAGCAACAACATCAGCACTATGACAAAGCAACTGAGATTATGGATAGTCTCACAGTTACTTATGGGGAATCGGATAGAGCTGTCAGATTTAAACTCATGAGGGAAATCGTGAGTTGTAGAATGACTGATGGTAGCTCAGTGAGGGAGCACGTTGTTTCCATGACTCATCTCATGGATGAACTGACGTTGCATGGAGGAGGTATTGACGGGGAAGCCCAGGTCGATATCATACTCAACTCACTTCCGAAGTCTTTTGAGAACTTTAGGCTGAATGTTGTCATGAGTAAAAAGGAGTACACTCTCAATGAGTTACTTAGTGATCTCATGGCGGCTGAATCAGTCATGCAACCTGAAAAGGCAGTCTTGGTTTCTTCCGGTAGTCGCCCTGCTTCATCGAAAGGTGCTAAAGGGGTGATTGGAAAGAAATTCAAGAAGACAGCCTTTGGAAGCAAAAGTTCTGGGAAAAAGAAGACTGTGACACCGGGGAAGAAGGGTAAGTGTTTCCGTTGTGGCAAAACTGGTCACTGGAAGAAGGATTGTCTGACCAAGCGGGTTGGACAAGGTACGTCATTAGCACTTGTAACGGAAACATGTTTGGCATCTGTTTCTACCCATTCATGGGTAGTGGATACTGGAGCCACTGATCATGTTTGTTACACTTTGCAGGGATTCAGGCCGACAAGGCAGCTGAATGATAACGAGGTGACGATCTCCATGGGTAATGCTGCTCGTGTGTCTGCAGTAGCAGTTGGAGATGTTACATTATGCTTTCAAGACAATGTTTTGATTTTAAGAGATGTTTTGTATGTGCCGGATTTTCGGCGGAACCTTATTTCTGTTTCCAGTTTAATAAATGATGGATTTTCAGTTATTTTTGATAGTCATGTTACTATCAATGGCAATAACGGTGTCATCTGTTGTGGGATACAGAAAGACTCTCTTTATATCATAACTTGTTTGCATAAATCTTCCGTGAATGCTGCATATAACTCATTTAATCATAAGAAGAGAAAGTTTTCATCTTCTGATGAGGATCTTACATATCTATGGCATCTGAGACTAGGTCACATCAATCTAAAGAGGATCAAGAGACTCGTGGATGATGGAACGTTGGATTCAATCCAGGTAGTTCCACATCGAGTTTGTGAATCCTGTATAGAAGGAAAGATGACGACCAGGCCTTTCAAGGTAAGTCAGTCTCGAGCAAGTGATGTGTTGGAACTGATCCACTCTGATTTATGTGGACCTATGTCCACGCAAGCTCGTGGAGGATTTAAGTATTTCGTCACTTTTATTGACGATTACTCGAGATATGGGTATGTTTACTTACTTCACTATAAGTCTGAATGCTTTGAGAAATTCAAGGAATTCAAGGCGGAAGTAGAGAAGAAGTTAAACAAGACCATTAAGTCATTACGATCTGATCGTGGTGGTGAGTATCTCAGTGACGAGTTCTTGCAGTTCTTATCAGAGCATGGGATTACATCCCAATGGACCGCACCAGGCACTCCTCAGTAGAATGGTGTGGCGGAAAGAAGAAATAGGACTCTTCTTGAAATGGTTAGATCTATGATGAGTTATGCGAACTTGCTTGTTTCGTTTTGGGGCCACGCGTTACTAACAGCGGCCTACCTGCTGAACCTGGTACCTTCTAAGTCAGTTCCTAAAACACCCTCGGAACTCTGGCATGGGTGAAAGCCCAGTGTGTCAAAGATAAGAGTGTGGGGCTGTCCGGCATATGTTTTGTCGAAGGAACCTGATAAGTTAGAAGGCAGGTCCAAGCAAATGCTGTTTATGGGATACCCCAGACAAACGAAGGGTGGTTATTTCTACTGTCCTGAGGATCAGAAGATCGTTGTTAGCACCAACGCAAGATTCTTAGAGGACGAGTTTGTCAAAAACCACAAATCCAAAAGTGATATCATTCTCCAAGAAATTGGAGACGATGATGCGCTTTCATTGGGAAAACCCCGTGGCAGATTGAGTGTACCTCTCGAAGGTATGGAACCAATTGCACGGTCGCCAGTGCAAGGATTTGATCCACATGTAACTGCACCAACTGCTGACGCAGTACCAGTGCTCCGTCGTAGTGGGAGGGTACCTCACCAACCCGAGCGGTATATGTTCGTGGGAGAGTCTTCGGACTTGATCCCGGAAGACGGACTAGATGATACCGACCCATGGACATACGACGAAGCAGTAAATGACAAAGATGCTGAAAAATGGCATAAAGCCATGGATTCAGAAATTGAATCAATTACTTCTATGGATGTATACCAGAAGTCTGCGCTACCAGATGGCTTTCGGGCCATAGGTTGCAAATGGGTATACAAACGGAAGAAAGGTTCGAAAGGAGAGATAACGGCCTTTAAAGCCAGGTTGGTGGCGAAGGGTTATAGTCAAAAGGAGGGCATTGACTATGACGAGACCTTCTCATCGGTAGCCATGCTCAAATCCATTCGAATTCTTCTATCCATAGCAGCACATATGGACCTAGAAATCTGGCAGATGGATGTCAAAACCGCATTTTTAAACGGGTATCTTGAGGAAGGTCGTGACATCTATTTGCAGCAGCCAGAGGGTTATGTGAAGGATGGTGAAGAGCATCTTGTCTGGAAGCTAAAGAAGTCCTTGTATGGACTTAAACAAGCTTCACGATCATGGAACAAACGTTTCGATGATGTGATTAAATCCTATGGATTTTCACAGTGCGAAACCAAAAGTTGTGTGTACCGATTAAACGTCAGCGGAAGCGTGGTATTCCTTGCACTTTATGTAGATAACATTCTTCTATTCAGCAACGATGTGAAGGTGTTGTCAGACATAAAGAGATGGTTATCCGAACAGTTTCAAATGAAGGACCTAGGAGACACTGGATACATCCTTGGGATTAAAGTCTTGCGTGATCGCAAGAAAAGGATGTTAAGCTTGTCTCAGGTCGCTTATACTGTTACTGTGATTGCCCGTTCTAGCATGCAAAATGCTAAGAAAGGATTTGGATTTCCAGGCGGATCAGGATGAGGAGAGATCGACCTCGGGCTATGTGTTCACCTTGGGAGGTGGAGCTGTAACATGGAGGAGTGCGAGACAAAAATGTATCGCGGACTCCACCATGGAAGCTGAGTATGTGGCAGCTTCAGAGGCTTCTATAGAAGCAATATGGCTCCGGAACTACCTCCAAGAGTTAAATATTGTTCAGAGTTTGCCCAAGACTATCACAGTATATTGTGATAATGCTGGTGCAGTAGCAAACTCTAAGGAACCAAGAACTCACAAGGCGTCTAAACACATAGAGAGAAAGTACCACATCATACGAGAAATCGTAGCAAGGGTCGATGTGCTAATAGATAAGATGAACATTGAGGATAATCTAGCAGATCCATTTACAAAGGGCTTACCTCAGAAGGCATACGAAGGTCACGTTCGTAGCCTAGGACTGAGGTAGATGCCGGCCACCTGGTGACCAAATGTAATAGCTAGATTAGAATAGACACATGTTATACTCTGGAAAGTAATGGTATAATGCTTTGAGTATAAGTGGGAGATTGTTGGAATTGTATACATAAAAGCATTATGATTGGTATATTAGGAAACGTTATGTTTGATATACTGGTAATCATTAATGGCTTGCAATAAACAACTCCTGTCTGAATTAACAATCATACGATGCGAACAAACACATCCAGTTATCTCGTCGATAGGGAGATCATACGGTGTGTAAGAGATCACAGAAGATCGTATAGATCGTTCGACCTAGCTAGATATAAACAGTTATCACAGCTGAGACAGTTTCTGGTTTGGCTGTCGGTTTAGGCTGCGGCACACAAGTCCATAAGTGGTTTATCTTGACTGCTTTGTGTGACCGGTACATCTCAATGTATTGATAGGATCAACAGTGAGATGAACCATTCTACTTGACATATGAATGAGTAAAGATCTCGGTAACTTGGTCGGATCTAAAGTCTATTGAAAGCTGAGGGGCACACATGGGTTGACTGTCACTTTGACTTGCTATGGTGGAGAGTCTTACATGTACTCGTATATCTGCATCTTGGGTGATGGCAGCTTGTGTGGGGTTTCCTCAGGCTGGATTTAGATAACCATATCCGTTTCAGGATGGTGACATTCCCTGGGAAGCTCACGAGGTTCGTTATGCTAAGTCCTGCAGGCTGAATCATTGATTCAAGCATAAGCGATAAGGGTTGAGTGGTACTACTCAGGAATAATAAGAGATTAATTAATTACAGCTAATTGTCATACGCTGAATTAATTAATGAATGTCTGAAACCTTAAATATGGGGATTAACCAAGTCAATGCAACCCGTTCCTAATAACGTGGTAATAAAGGGGTAGGTCAGCATTAATTCTCTGGTGGCATGAATTAATGTTTATTAATTAATTATGTTCTGGGTTGAACATGGAATTAATTAATAGGAGGCCCACTTTATTATTTGCATTTGATCCCTGGTCTGGCCCAACACTGCTCAGAGCCCATTAGGGTTTATTAAACCCTAATAGCCCATTCTCAGATCTATATAAATAGATGATCTCTCACTAGCCCACATTAGTTTTGAAGTTTCATTTTGAAACCCTAGAGAGATTGTGAGAGAGTGGGCGGCTGTAGATCCGGTAGCGTATTCTCACCAGATTTCCGGATCGAGCAAGGGAACAGATCAGAAGATCAGATCTGTAGGAACACCATCGTTTTGATCGATTCCAGATCCAGATCTACACCATCTTCATTGCCGTCATCGATCTAGATCTATAGATCAGTCCTTGGAGTTTAAGGTATCCCTTTGAATCTACGAAATAAATTAAATAGGAGCATGCATAGGGCATTTACTGTTTGTCATGATATTTATTTTGATATCCATAAATCGAATCCAGAGTTTTAATAAATGGCGATTCATGTCGCCTATTGTAGACTCAGTTCCTACATGTCGGACATTGGCACATGGAGCATCACGTTGAATTCAAAGTGACGCGTTCTTCTACAACTCGGGTGGTGTACAATTGCAGCCGCAATCCTAACTGTACATTCATTCTACGTGCCTCCAATTCAGCGGGATGTTGGGTAGTCTGCGAATTCATTCCAACTCATAGTTGTACTATGATTCTAAACAACATCCGAAGTAGAACTATACGATCAAAGGCGATCTCAGCTTACTTTGCTCGGAGGATGCGTAGACAAGGATCTATCATCAAGCCGCGCGATATAATGGTTGAACTACAAAAGAGTTTTGGTATTAAGGTCAGTTACAGCAATGCATTGCGCGCTAGAAATGGAGCCATATCGATGATTTATGGTGGCTTAGAAGAATCATTCAACTTGCTACCAAAATATCTCAATTTTCTCCAAAAATGGAATTCGTGCACTATTACAGACATGGATATCGGCGAGGATCAACGATTACGCCATTTCTTTGTTGCCTTGAGTGTGTCACGTGCGACTTTCGGGACTTGTTTAAGGCAAGTGATTGTGGTGGATGCTACACACCTAAAGGGGCGAAATGAAGGTGTGTTATTGGTTGCTGTTACCAAAGACGGCAACAAACAAATCTTTCCTCTGGCTATTGGATTTGCACCGATCGAGAACGATGAGAGCTGGACGTGGTTTATGTCACGACTGTGAATGGCTTTCGATTGTAGTCCACCATTGCTTATCATTTCGTACCAACACATCAGCATTGCCAAGACAATAAGCTCAGTCTTTCCAGAGGCGACGCATGCCTTATGTGGTTATCATATTCAAAATAAGTTGACGACCTTCAATTCAACTATCGTGAAGTTATACCACAAGGCAGCCTATGCATACCGTTCTATCGTTTATCAGAAGGCAATGGACCAGATTAAATAACATTGCCCCACTGCATACAACAAACTCATGACAGTGGGGCCTGAAAAGTGGGCTAGGTCTAAATGTCCGGTTCGCCGTTATAGCTTCATGACATCGAATGCAACAGAAGTGTTCAACTCCAGGTTGTTAGATGCTAGACGTCTGTCGATCTGTTCCATTATTGAGCTATATCGACACATTGTCGAAAAATGGTTCGAAAAATGGCGAGCTAAGGCGTTTGCAAGAGACGACTTGACTGAGGAAGTCGTGGCCAAAATGACTCCATTATCGAATATTTCACACAAGTACACGGTTTCGCCTGTTTCTGAATATCATTTCAAATTCAAAGACAATGATAGAACTTGGAAGGTGGATCTTCAAGACATCTTATGCGACTGCCGTGAGTTTCAGATGGATCTCATTCCATGTTCTCATGCTATTGCTGCAATTCGGTTAGTAAAATATATCTATAGAATTAAACTTTCATTCATAACGATCAAGTTTTTAATTATTATTGTCGCAGCTTCAAGGGTTTAGGTGTGTATGACTATGTTTGGGAGTACTACAAGACATCAAACTGGCGAGAAACTTACGGCGGAACAGTACACCCTCTTCCTCCAAGAGATGAGTGGATTGTATCACCGGAAGCACAAGCATGTGTTGTTTTGCCACCCATTGTGAATCGCCAAGCCGGTCGACCAAGAAATAGTCGTCGTCCTTCGGGAGCACAGGCGGGACAAACATCGACTAGTAGACGACGAGCACCAAAAAAATGTAGTATTTGTGGGTCTACAGATCACACAAAACGTGCTTGTCCGGAAAGAATTCCGCCTAATTAATTTGTTACATTTTAACAAATTTTATTGTATCACGTATTGCAATATGTGTGGACAACAAATCTCAATTTTGAATGCTTATTTATTTCCTCGTGCTTCTCATTTCAATTCGAAATACTTGTGATTTGCATGATTTCATTTCAAAATACTTGTGCTTCGCAAATGAGGAATTTATTTTCAATACATGTTTTGTAATTTATTTTCTAAAAAGGAGATCGAATTTGCATTTTTTTATTTTTTGTCGAAATCAACCTCATTTCACCGAGAGCTAGCTCATTTTTTTAGAATTCTAGCCCAATTCCTTCTGAGTTAAATCCCAATTTAAATGCAGCCTCCATATACTATTATATTCGAACTCCAGCCAAAATTAAAACAACTTCCATTTGTAAACTCTAATTTCATTAATTATAATAATCTCTTTAGTTAAAATGATAATTTCGTTTATAAAATAATAACATGGTGAATTATTAATGAATAATAAAAAATTAAGCATAATTTTTAAAATAAATTGGGTGAATTTCGGCCAGAATATCGAACTCAAGCTGAAAATATTGAAAATGACCAAATCAAGATACTTTTAAAAATAAATACAGTGAATTCAGAAATCAAGCTGAAAAATAAGAAATCAAGATGAAAATGCCGAAATCAATATGGAAAATGCCGAAATCAAGATGAAAATTCCGAAATTAATATGGAAAATGCCGAAATCAAGCTGAGTAGATATATCTTAATATTTTATGAGTTTATTATTACTTTTTAAATGAAACCCTAAATTTTTAATAATAAAAAAACAACTCGGTTAGGGTTTACACAGAAACCGAAAAAATTGATTTGTCGACTAAGACATATATGACAGACAAAGTACACTTTGACTATTTTGTGTAGTTTTTCATAAGGGTGGCTATTTTGTGAATGTAATTTTCAAATTTGGCTACTTAAAATTATTTCCTCTTTTTCATTCCCCAACTTTTTGTGTTGTTTCAATCTTTCTTTGGTAACTAGCATTTTTTTGTTGGTTAGGTTTTCTATTATATCTATGAGTCGTTGTGTTGGCAAGTTTTCTAGTTTTTTAAAACTAGACTATGGCTAATGTAATGTTTGTGTTTTTTTTAGGAAAATTCTAAAATAATATATTTTATTACGTGAGATGCAAAAAATATCATTCCTTATGAAAAAATACAGAAAATAGCAAAATTGTCCATTTACCCTTTCCTTAATTAAACCTGAATTTTGATTTGTAAAGTTGTTATTTCAAAAAAAAAATCACAAATTTCCAACTCTTTCGAGTGAGAAATTAAACAAATTAATTAAGTTATTTTTACGAGTACCTAAAGTATGAATTTAAATAATTAATCTGAAATTCCAATTTTGTTTTAAATTCACTCCCTAGTGTGAATTATAAATCCAAATATTTAAATTGTCATTCCAATGAATTTTTAAATTCACCCCCAATTTTAATTATAAATCTAACAATTAAATTAAATTAAATTCATATTTGTTGCTTTATTTATTGCACTTGTTATTTCTTTTAACCATGATTCTAAAAACTCCAAAATTCTTGAGAACTTTAGCAAATTTCATATTGAATTATTCAAAATTTGAGTTATTTTAATTGGAAAATATTGGCATAAAATAGAATACTATAACTTTCAATTATTAAAGTTAATTGGAAGTAAAATCTAAATAATTAGATACGTGAATTTGGATTTCATTTTGAATTAATTTTCAAATTGAGTCATTTTAATGAAATTGCTAATTCATTTTAAAAAATTCAAATTATTAAAGGGTGATGTGAACTCATATTTTTATAATACAAATAAGGATTGTGAATTCAACTAATTACATAGTGGTGCGAATTGAATTTATAATTAAAAGGGAATACAAATTAAATTAATTTTAGTTTGGTGTGAAATTACATTTAATTAATTAATTGTAAATTTGTTTAATTTACATATGGGCGTGAGTTTCAACTTATTTCTATAATTAAAATATGTTATAATTCTTAACATAATCATGGATTTGATTTGATTATATATTTTCAAATAATTAAGTGATCTTTAAGGATAAATCAGACTTTTCATTAGACTTTTGCTATTTTGTGCATTTATTCATAAGAGTTGTCATTTTTTGAATGTAATTTTAATTTTTTGCTATTTTAAATTATTTCCTTTTATAGAAATGTAAGAGTTGTTATGAAACTAATAGAGCTGATCAAGATAAACTGGGTCGTAATCCAAAACCCCTGTTTGGATCGTGTGAAGAGTAAGAAGAAACTAGCTTCCAGTTTGAAACTGATAAATCAGAGAAACTGACCGAAGACTCCAATTTGGACCTTCTCCAGATTTCATGCCCAGTTTCTACTCACACTTAGAGATAAAAAGAATGAGTCAAAGGAATCATTAAAGAGCAGTCTTTGAGAATGTAGATTCCTTAAAGAATGAAGTTATGTGAACCAGTTTAGACTTCAGATACCTCGGACTGGCAGAGCTGTTATGATACAAAAGCAGCATGTCGACATCTTGTATTAGAAAATGACAAAACAGGTACAAAACTCAAGAAAAACACCAAGCTCCCTTCAGAAAAAGAGACGCATCAGACTGGACAATGTTCAAATGTCTCTAAACGGCAACAATTTTGAAATGCTCTTACTTCGTATATAAATAGACGAAGTGCTCAGAAAAATGTGGTAGAGAGTTTGAAAAATGTGGGTGAAATTTGCCTATAAAAGGCATGAGGTTATGTAAGTTTTATAACACCACAACAAAAATAAATTGAGAGAGTTTAGTGAGAGTTTAGTT
>JAPKLW010008677.1:0-12994 GCA_026898455.1 Plectranthus barbatus | reverse complement strand
ACTCCTATGGTTCATTCTTGCCTAAGCATGCTAATCGTTCTTGTTCTTCTAGCATGATTTAATTTGTTGGTTATGGTATCGAAGCGACGAGCTATGTCTTCATACATAGTCTCATTTGTACTTGCATTCTAAATTAAAATATGCCCCTTTTGCATTCTTTCAAGCATGACTTAAAATATTGTTCCATCATGCTTGTATCAATTATTTGACTCCATTTTCCGCTGCGAACTATTTATCGTTTTTCCTTTCAAGCATATGTTAACTTATTGCCTCATCATGCTTGTAACCATTTAATTGATTCTAATCTCCGCTGCGAACTATTTATTTAAACCTTATTTTCTTATTTCATTTTCGATCGATTCTTTACTTGCTTCCGCATGAATAAATATTTCTTCTTAAAACCACAACTTCCCTTAGCGTGCATTGTGTCGCACGTGGGACTGTCGCATAGGCCCGGTTTGGGGGCGCGACAGAAGGTGGTATCAGAGCGTAGGATTTTATTTGGCTCGATACCTTGACCTCTTAGATTCGAGGGTTCCATTTTAATGCATGCTTATTTGAATTCCATGATTCATTCATTTCTAACCTTGATTGGATATTTGTTTAGTATGAGCATGCATGCCTTCTTGAAACACTTGTTTCAACTCCTTTGAAATTCCCATCACTTCTTCATGCTTGCTTTCTTGAAATAATTGTTTCAATTCCTTGTGAAATTTCCCTAAATTCCTTATGCTCATCTTCTTGAAATAATTGTATGGATTCCTTGTAGAATTTCCATGTTTTATCTATGCTCATCTTGCTTTCGACTTGACTCTTCTTTGGATCTTTTGTGAAACTTCCATGATTTCTCTATGCTTATATATCTCTTGACTTGGTTTCTTTGAATCTATCTCTTATCTTGATTTCCATCGAATCCATGCTTTAATTTAAAGAGATAGCAAATTTGAGCCTAATTCTTTCTTTCTTATGCAAAATTTGAAACCTATGTTCTTCCTATGTTCTTGAAAACATGCCATCAATTGTATTATTTGGATTATATGAGAATTTGGAACCATTTTGTGTTCTTTGTTGGTTCGGAAATTGTGACCGTTGTTAAAGCTCGATCCCTCTCCATAACGCGCCACACCATCATCAAACATCGAGGTACGCTTTTACGGGCTTAAAACCTTTCTAAAAACGTTTGTGCATAAAGGTTGAATAGAAATTTGAGATTGTTTTGAAGGAGCATAATATGATTTAAAGTACCACTTGGGAGCATATTTTGAAAATCAATGGATTTTATGAATGCATGAGTTTCAAAAGTTGATGAGTTGAAATTCTATTATGATTGTGAAATACAAAGCATGAATTAGGAAAGCATGATTGAATGTGAAACATGTGAATTTCTTGAATGATGTGATTAACTTGGTGAATTATTATAGCATGATTATATGGTAATTGAAACTTTGTGGTTACACTGATTTTGAGAATAAATAGAATTATTGTCATGCATTGTTGGATTTTCTGTTTTTAGATTTTTATTAGGCTATTATATATTATGTAATGCGAAAGAATTTCACGTTTGCATCATCCGGATAACCTTAATATATATACTTAATCGTGATGGAACTCATCACAATCGATGTGAAACATCATACCTTAATACTTTTTATTGTATTAATTAATTGTTATTATTTCGCACGACTAACCCAACCGATCTCGTTCTCGCAGCCATGTTTAGAAACGTGTTAGGACGACAAGTTCGCGAAGAAACACGCCGGAGGGCAATGCTCGATCTCAACTTCAACAGGAACTACGCCAATGAACCGAACATTCACTCACTAGTCAACCAATTTTGCAATGATTGGGTTTCCGTGGAGGAACATTGGATCAACGATGCCCAAGCAATCGTAAGGCTCATGGAGATCTTACCCGTTAATTGGCGACCATGGGCTTGGGAGCAAGCAAACAACTTCCTACGAGCACTTGTGGAGCAAAACCTTGTGTTCGCCGATGCCGATGGGTTCATGGAGCGACTTTGGACCCAAGACGACGAGGTGGGTGAACCACCAATTGGACCCTATGGCCAAGGACCTAGAATGCCTCCCGGATATGAAGAGAGCGTAGTCGATTACGTCATGGATGGAGTTCGAGGAAGGGGAGTCCCAAGAGTCTACAAGGTCAACATCCAAGAGATGGATCAAGTGGAGGACCCACACCAACCACCGGCTCAAGATGAAGCGATGGAAGCTGCCAACAAAGACGAGGAAGACCCAAAAGAGGACCCGGAGGAAGAGGAAGGCGAAGAAGACGATCAAGGACCTTTAGAACTCGATGACGACCCCGTGATGTGGGATGAGATAGGAAACTTAAACGAATGGGAGGAGAACGACGAAGCCTTACTAGCTATGAATGATGCACCACCGGGAAACAACGAAGGAAATTTGAATGAAGGTCTAGCCGAACCCGAACTAGGAGTGGTAGGTCAAGAGGCTCACAATTATGAGGATTGGAATTTAATCGACGAGGTGCAATATCAATTTGATCAAGACGCCGCAGCTCATTTACCGGCATGGGATGATAACGATGAAGTATTCCATCCGTGAAGAAAAGAAGCGATTCACCTTTTGACTTAGGATTAGCGTAGCAATCCTAACTTAGTATTATTCCATATTTTGGGAAGTATTAAAAATGTAATCATGAAAGTTTAAACATTGTCGATCGGTTCCAAAGGGAATCCAATTTTTGTCGTGAAGTAATGGAAAAATTAAAATTTTAATCGACGTTGAGCTCCGAATTATCCATGTACTCATGGTGTGAATGAAGAAAGTTCTGGGGGAAAATGATTGAATACATATTCTCAAACGAATGAGTTATAAAGCGGGTTACATTATAATAGTTGGAGTTCGAATATATATACAAACATTATATTATATAACTTAAGAATTGAAGAAACAAATATGAGCAACCTCAAATACGAGAAAGTCGATACATGAAAATGGCAAGAATTTGCTAATTTTGGAGGCCACGGGATGCGGGAGACACAACAAACCGAGCCATCGCCGCGTGCAATGACAGAGGCTCGGAAACAAGGCAAATCGCCGCGGTCAGGCCGCGAGTGAGGCCGCGGACCGCGCCTCGCTAGCCATTTCTCAGCCTGGAGCCGCGGTCATCCACCGCGGGCGACGACAAGCCTGAAAATCCTCCGCCGTGGTCTCCAACCGCGGGCAACGACAGAGACCTCAAAACACGGCCAAATGCCGCGGTCCTCAACCGCGGGCAACGACAGACACTCGAATTTTAGGCAAAATGCCGCGGTCTCACTGTGGGGCAGGACCACAGGCCGCGGCACAGCCTGAAAAGGGCTGAACCAGCGCCGAATTGAACGGACCGGGTGCACCGAGTTCGTACAACCCCGATTCACTCTAACATTCGATGCACTTTACTCCCATTACCCCAACACGATACATTTCTATGAATTACAAGCAAACGATGACGAATTGTACAAATCATAGTATAGGGAAAACCTCCGAATCAAGTCTAAAGGAGGGAACTATCCATCGAGTCGTAATTCCGAAGGAACAAAAAAAAATGACAGCAAGCTTGGAGGCGTACGAAAATATATTTATTGTATTAGTTAATCTTATTTTATCAAGGTGATTTATTGAAATGCGAAGAGGAAGACAAATGATAGCCGGGCATGCATAATGTTGTGAATTTTTTTGAATTGAAATGAATAGCGAGATAAACTATGGCATGATAATACCACATGATTGATTGTAACCATGATTGATGATAAAGGAATACGCGAGTAATTGTATGAGAACGTTTATTTTCACAAACTAATCCGTTATTCAACTGCGCTTGACATTAATTGTGCCTATTTTATAGAATGCCGCTAAGAGGCCGACCCCGTATGAGAAATCTTCATGAAATCCATGAGGAAGAAGATGAGGAAAGCGAGGAGCAGGGGGAAAGAGAACAAGAGGCATCACCTCCTCCTCCACCTCGAAAGATTGGGGAAATATTTTCTGAACAAAAACCGCCTACTTATGACGGTACTGGAAGCCCCGAGAAAGCCGCCATCTGGGTGCGGGGCATGGAACGAATCTTTCGCTACCTCCAATGCACCGAAGAGGAGAAAATGATCTGTATGCCTTATCAACTACAAGGCGAAGCAGATTATTGGTGGGAAAGCCATTTGAGCACCCTCACTGATGAAGAGGCTGCCACTGTTACTTGGGAAGAATTTAAGGCCGAATTATACGAAAGGTATGTCCCGAAAATGTATCAACTGAGCAAGGAGGAAGAATTTATGAATTTGAAGCAGGGAAGGGACACCGTGCAAGAGTACGACCGTAAGTTCTGCGCACTGTCGCGCTATGCACCGGAACATATCGATACGGATAACAAGAAATTGAAAAGGTTTCGATCCGGATTGAGAAGGGAAATCCAGACTGCACTAGCTTGCTTGGAGGGACTGACATACAAGTCCGCACTGAGGAGAGCAATGGCAATAGAGGCAACCTTGCCTAAAAATACGGCGGTGCAAGCATCTTCAAGTCAACCACCTCGACATGATAACAAAAGGAGATTTGAACACCCTTCACGCCAAGGATTTCGACAGAACCACCGTCCACATAAGAGGCCATGGCAAGGAAACCAGAGGTTCCAATCTGGGAACCAACACTTCCAGAGAGCACCCCAGACCAACCGTGCTCCTGCCCCTATCAGAAGCAACTGCAATCGTTGTGGGAGAGACCACCTAGGTCGAGAATGCATGGCCAAGAATAATGTTTGCTACCGATGTGGGAGAGTGGGACACTTCGCTGCAAGGTGTTCAAACAATGGATATAACAACAATAATCAGAACCCTCAGCCGATTGGAGCAGGTCAGAATAGGGCACAGCCACCTAGAGGAAATGCTCCTCCACATAATCAGAACAGGAACCAAGCGCCACAACTACCACCACAGGCCAACCGTCAAGGGAGAGTCTTTTGTCTGACTCAGGGAGACGATGCAGGAAAGGATTCTGAGAACCTCACAGGTATCTGCCAGATTTCAAGTATGCCTATCATTATATTATTTGATACCGGAGCCTCGCATTCTTTCATCTCAAAAGCATGTGTAGATCTACTTGAACTGAAAACTGTAAGGATAGAGAAAGCGCTAGACGTAGTGACACCCACGGGAGAAATTGTACTCATGTCTATGTTGTCCAAATGTGGAAGTCGAACTAGGAAGTGACCATATCTCAATCGAAAACCTCAACATTATGGACATGGCCGACATCGATATTATTATGGGTATGGATTGGCTAACCAAACACAAAGCGATAATCGATTGCAAGGAGAGGAAGGTTTCGTTCGCAAACTCCACCGGGAAGATCATCGACTTCTATGATTTTAGCAAGAGGCGAAGAGTACCCGTGGTATCGGCACTATGTGCAATGAGAGAATTGAATAAGGAAGGAAGCCAAGCTTACCTTGTTTGGCTCGATGGAGACGAAAGCAAGAAGGAAGAGATACAGGATGTCCCCATAGTTTGAGAATTCGAGGATGTATTTCCCGAAGAACTACCTGGATTACCACCGGACCGTCAGTTAGAGTTCACGATCGAATTAAAACCCGGAGCAGCACCAGTGTCGAAAGCACCATATAGAATGGCACCGAAAGAACTACAAGAGTTGAAGGCTCAATTGCAAGAACTCTTGTGGTATCGGCACTATGTGCAATGAGAGAATTGAATAAGGAAAGAAGCCAAGCTTACCTTGTTTGGCTCGATGGAGACGAAAGCAAGAAGGAAGAGATACAGGATGTCCCCATAGTTCGAGAATTCGAGGATGTATTTCCTGAAGAACTACCTGGATTACCACCGGACCGTCAGTTAGAGTTCACGATCGAATTAAAACCCGGAGCAGCACCAGTGTCGAAAGCACCATATAGAATGGCACCGAAAGAACTACAAGAGTTGAAGGCTCAATTGCAAGAACTCTTGGATCTCGGATTTATAAGACCCAGTGTTTCACCCTGGGGAGCCCTGGTGCTATTCGTCAAGAAGAAAGACGAATCACTAAGAATGTGCATCGACTACAGAGAGTTGAACAAACTAACACTGAAGAACAAATATCCCCTACCTAGAATAGATGACCTATTCGATCAACTCAAGGGAGCCGGAGTCTTCTCGAAAATTGATCTCAAATCCGGTTATCATCAGTTAAAGGTTCGAGCAGAAGATATTCCGAAAACTGCTTTCCGTACAAGATATGGACACTATGAGTTCACAGTGATGCCGTTTGGGTTGACAAATGCCCCTGCGGTATTTCTGGACTTGATGAATCGAGTTTTCCACCAATACCTTGACAAATTCGTCGTAGTATTTATTGATGACATCTTGATCTACTCTAAGGGGAAGGAAGAGCATCAAGAACATCTTCGGATCGTCCTAGAGACACTAAGAGCTGAGAAATTGTACGCAAAGTTTAGCAAGTGTGCATTTTGGCTCAAGGAAGTTATGTTCTTAGGGCACGTCATATCCGCCGAAGGGATAAAGGTCGATCCTAACAAGATCCAAGCAATACAAGAATGGAAATCACCGAAGAATCCGAATGAAATCCGGAGTTTTCTAGGCTTGGCAGGCTACTACAGACGTTTCATAGAAGGATTCTCGAAGATAGCAAGGCCAATGACCCAACTACTGAGGAAAGGTGCGAAGTATGAATGGTCAGACGCTTGTGAGAAAAGTTTCCAAAAGTTGAAGGAGCTACTAACCATTGCACCCGTACTAGCTGTACCTGAAGATGGAAAAGACTTCGAGGTCTACACCGATGCGTCAAAGAATGGATTGGGATGTGTGCTAATGCAAGATGGGAAAGTGATAGCATATGCTTCCCGACAATTAAGACCACACGAGCTTAACTATCCGACGCACGATCTAGAACTAGCCTCTGTGGTACACGCACTTAAGATATGGAGACACCATTTATATGGTGTTAAATGTACAATATTCACAGATCATAAGAGCTTGAAATACTTCTTCGAGCAGAAGGAGCTGAACATGAGGCAACGACGATGGTTAGAGTTAGTCAAGGATTATGACGTAACAATCAACTACCATCCCGGAAAAGCTAACAGAGTTGCCGATGCCCTAAGCCGAAAAGGCTATGCGAGCGCAGCTTATTTGACTGTATCTGAGGGCTTGATCAGAGAATTCGAAAAACTCAGACTTGAAGTCATTATACCAAGTTCAAAGGAAGAAGGTGGAAGTCTGGCCGCCATGGTAGTAATCCCCGAACTGAGACAACGGATCATTGACTTACAGAGGCAGAGCGAATCGTTAGAGAAGATCCGAGTAAAAGCTCGACAAGGCCAAGAGGGAGACTTCGCCGAGGCATCAGATAATGCCTTACTGTTCAAAGGAAGAATTTGCATACCCGAAGACGAGGGTCTAAGAAAAGAGATTATGAAAGAGGCGCATGACACCCCGTATACCGCTCACCCCGGAGGAACTAAAATGTATCAAGATTTGAAGCAATCATTTTGGTGGGAAGGTATGAAGAAGGATATATCAGAGTACGTGGAGAGTTGTCTGATTTGCCAACAAGTCAAAATGCTACATCAACGCCCGTACGGTAAATTGCAACCGTTAGAAATACCTGATTGGAAGTGGGAGCACATAGCTATGGATTTCGTAACCGGTCTGCCAGCGACACAGAAAAAGAATACGAGCATATGGGTAATTGTCGATCGACTCACCAAGAGCGCTCACTTCTTACCAGTTCAGATAACTTTTGGAGCCGAAAAGGTAGCACAGATCTACGTGCAAGAAGTTATCCGACTGCATGGGTTACCAAACTCCATCACCTCCGACAGAGATGCCAAATTCACTTCCAGGTTTTGGATGAGCTTGCAAAGAGAACTAGGGACTCAACTAAATTTCAGCACTGCTTACCACCCTCAATCAGATGGACAATCCGAGAGGACGATTCAAGTCCTAGAGGATATGTTGAGAGCAGTCGTGCTCGATCAAGGAGCGAATTGAGAGCGAGTTCTACCATTAATTGAGTTTGCTTATAACAATAGTTATCAGTCAACCATCAAGATGGCACCATTCGAAGCACTATACGGCAGAAAGTGCAAGTCACCTCTCTACTGGGACGAGGTAGGCGAGAGGAAGGCACTTGGCCCTCAAGCGGTAGAAGATATGATTAAATCGGTCGTCAGATCAAACAAAGGATCAAGAAAGTACAAGACCGACAAAAGTCGTATGCCGACACCCGCCGCAGTGAATTGAAATTCAAAATAGGGGATAAGGTCTTCTTGAAGATATCCCTCTCGAAAGGAGTGACTCGTTTTGGGATGCACGGAAAATTGAAGCCAAGATATGTAGGTCCGTTCGAGATCCTTGAAGAAGTGGGCCCGGTAGCTTACCGATTGGCCCTGCCGCCAAATATGGGCGACATTCACAACGTGTTTCATGTATCTCAACTCCGCAAATATGTCTACGACCCTAGACATGTTATCCATCATTGTGAGGTGAATGTACAACCGGATCTTCATTACCGTGAGATGCCTGTAGCAATCCTCGATAGAAAAACTCAAGAGCTCCGCACGAAGAGTATACCGATAGTGAAAGTACTGTGGAAACATCACGATGTTGAAGAAGCTACATGGGAACTCGAAGAGAAAATGAAAGAAAAATACCCCGAACTATTTCCGTAGACTTTCAATTTTCGAGGACGAAAATTTTTGTAAGGTGGGTAGGATGTAACGCCCCGTATTTTCCAACCTTTTTATTTAATAAATTACAAAACAAATGTCGCTACCACCGTTATATTATTAATATCATCAAGTGACTTCTCTATGATATCCGAATTATAGCCGCGAGGACGAATAGTAAAATTCAATAAATAAATCACGGATGACGGTCGGAATAATTTATTCGACTCGATAATATTTAATATTATCGTAGCGACGCGACTGGGCCGAGTTAATTATTTAAGCCCAGCCGTTTTATTTAATTGAAGGATTGGGCTAAGAGAACTCTATTTATTTAATGTGTTGGGCCAAATTAAATAGGAGCCCACATGAGAATAAATAAAATAGCCCAACTAATTAATTTAGCAAGTCCATGTATATTTCCTTATTTAATTCATAATTATCGAGATGAGAATTTTAGTCCGGAAAATATTTATATTATATCGATATCACCTCCGAGGCAAATTTCGGAGTTTAATTCCATTAAATGGGATGCCCAATATTTTCGACACACACATATATATATACACGAGATGATGATCGATTTTAATCGCGAGCCAATGGACACATGATCGAGTTGTTGGAATAATTAATTCTCTACTTATTGATTTTATTAGCCATATTATTCCTATTTTAAAGATGAGAATTTAATTAAATATGGGAAGACCCATATTATTATTTTATGCCCAAATATTCATACGACCTCCGATTGAGACGATTCGAAATGCCAAGGCAAGAGTTCGAAGAAAGAAAAATTGTCATATCATTTATTTAATCATCGGATGCAAGACCATAGTGATATAATTTAATTAGAGATCATGGGATATATTTATTCCATCATATATGTAGTGATATGATTGCTCTAGCCCCTACTTTGGCTATTTACCTACAAGGGCAATTAGTTACAAAATGGAATTTAAATCATTAGAGGGCAAACATGGAAAGTATGGTTGTGATCATTACAAAATCCTATCAAACCATGCAAGTATATTTCTACACTCCATCACCTTATTTCTCCTCCCCATAATCGACACAATCCCCCTTTTATTAACCAAATTCATTTTATTTGATTTTCCAAAATTCATTACATCACTTCACTCCATCTTCTCCAATATTTCCCTGCACCATTTTCTCTCTATACTCCATTGAAACCTCCATTAAAACAGCCCCTTTGAAGCTTCCATATCCAACCCTTCCCCCACCTATTGAGCCTCCATTTTTACATAAAGCTTATCCCTTCACCTCCTCTACGCAATGACGTAAGAAGCCCTATGATCGGAGCACATTGATCTCAAGCACGAAGTGGAATCAAGCTTCAACTAGGAGAAACGTGATCCCCACAAAGAGAGGAGCACGAATATGCAAGGATCTAAGCTAGACGACGTTGGGAGCAACTCGAAAATTTGAAAGAACTATTATTGCAAATTTCTCCCTTCAAGTAGACAATTTCTACACTCCCTATGACTTCCTTGTTATGAATATGTGATTGCATGTAGGATCAAGAAGCCACAAATTAAATTTTTAAGGGAAATGGATTAGATGAACATGCCTAGGCCTAAGCTTGATATATGTTGCATATTGATGAGCATAGAACACATATATATGATTGCATGTTTGATCAAGCTTAAGAATCATGACCTTTCATGTTTAAAGTTGATATTCAAACTTAGATGGATCTGAAAATGATATATATGAAGCTTGGGGATGAGATAATGGCATGTATGTTGATAAATCATATGTTGATGAATTTTGAGAGCATGCCCTGTTTTGGACAGAGATTAAAATGCGTACGGCTGATTCTGTGACGTTGGATTGAGTTTATTTTAGAACTGTATAAACTAGAACGAGTTAGGAACCTGTGGAATTTGGAATTTCATGAATCGGAGTTGTAAAACTCGAGTTTGAAGCATTTTAATAATGTGTGGCAGATTCTGGCAGTTTAAATTACACGGCCTTAAAAACATATTTCTGAACTTTGGAAAAATATGATTTTTATAATATAAACTCTAGACATGTTAATTAGTAATATGTATAAAAATCAAGTCATTTCACTAAGTAGATTAATTATTAAAAATTCGGGAAGTTGATTGCTGAAACCTGAAAATGCTGGAAGTTAATTAGGAAATTCCTTATGTTAGGCTTCACCGTTTTTAAATGAAAATTTGTTTTAACGAATCGTCACTTCGAGCACGTGCACTTTAAAACCTTGTTTTTATAAAATTAAAATCAGCCTCATTAGATGTCTAGATCATTTTTGTTGTTATCTTGAAAATGGACTAGTTAACTAGATAATAACTCATAATTTTTGGACTTAGTATAATTTGATTAATTTCTAGATTTCACTAATATATTCTAAGGCCTAAATGCATAATTGGCTCACTTAGTTAATTAAAAATAATTGCTATAAGTTAATAATAAGTTGTTAACTAGATCACTAATTCCATTATCCTTATTTAATAACTAATATAGCAATTTGGTATGAACTTGTTAACTAGCTTAATAACTTGACTAAGTTAACAAATCTTGTTTAATAGAATAAAACTTAGAAGTCTTTGAATCTTGTTCTTTATAAATTTCGAATTGCATAATTTGTAATTGGGTAAATAATTGAATTAAATTGATTTAAGAACTTAGATAATTATTTTAAGTCAAAGACATTGTAGTAATTTATTCAAGCTTTAATTAGGTACTTTAATCGCCAAGAAGGAAGCATCGACTAGCGGAACTAAATAATTGGATCCATCGAATCATTTGAGGTGGACACTACTTTATCCTATCAAATGGTTTTGTCAAATGTTTCCTCCAAAAATGATTCTTTTGTTTTAAAGGCATGTTACACCGCAAAATTGTTTTGGCACCGTATGATTGATATGATGGTATGAATTGGTGGATGAATGTTAATTATTTGGAGATGTGTTGGATCGGGGAAGTGGCTACCCCCGTGGTATTGTAAGCCTAATGCATTAGCCCGGATAGTAATAAGACTATCGGTTGGGTAAGGGTGATTAAACCTTACCGGGTGGATAGCGAGTGGCCACTCCTATCTTACCCCTTGTGATTATGTGATCATGTTGAATATGAAATGTTGATATGTTGGGAAAACGATTATGTGGTGCCTAATTTGAGTGGGAGCTCCCAAGTGAGGAAAATGTTTTGTGCATATACATGAGGCTTTCAATAAAAACTTGTATTATGCATGAGTGTGCGGTGTTTTCATGATATATATATGTATTTATTTTCGGGACACCATGACCACTGGGTACATTCGTGTACTTAGCCCCTATGTGCGTTATCCCTGCATGTAGGTACCGATTGATGAAGGTGAAGGTGACGTTATGAGGAGGGGATCGAAGGAGGAAACCGGAATGATTCTTAATTGTATTAATTGTTCGGTTTGTACTACATTTCGAATCCATTTTGCTTTTGATCATATCTTTTGAATGGCATGTATTGCACCCCTATGATTACTTGGATTTACGATCTAAACTTTCTCAATCTCATTTTGTATTAAGCTTTCAAATACTTGGATGATTGATTCGCATTTCCTTTAAATCTTGATATGATTCGAATTCTTGAAGGTTTGATTGATTCAATGCTAGTTCATGAAACCTCTTATTATTCCTATGGTTCATTCTTGCCAAAAGCATGCTAATTGTTCTTGTTCTCCTAGCATGATTTAATTTGTTGGTTATGGTATCGAAGCGACGAGCTATGTCTTCATACATAGTCTCATTTGTACTTGCATTCTAAATTGAAATATGCCCTTTTGCATTCTTTCAAGCATGACTTAAAATATAGTTCCATTATGCTTCTATAAATTATTTGACTCCATTTTCCGCTGCGAACTATTTATCTCTTTTCCTTTCAAGCATTTGTTAACTTATTGCCTCATCATGCTTGTAACCATTTAATTGATTCTAATCTCCGCTGCGAATAATTTATTTAAACCTCATTCTCGTATTTCATTTTCGATCAAATCTTTACTTGCTTCCGCATGATTAAATATTTCTTCTTAAAACCACAACTTCCCTTAGCGTGCATTGTGTCGCACGTGGGACTGTCGCATAGGCCCGGTTTGGGGGCACGACAGGTCGATCCCACAGAGATAGTGCAACGATGGACAATCATATACTGAACATGGTTTTCAGAACTTTTGTTTGGGCAAATCAAATTTGAGGTTTTTGGTTTTTCAAAAGAAATAATTAAAGAGGGAAATTCAAATAATAAAAAGCACAGATTCCAGGGAAATCTACCAATC
>JAPKLW010008676.1:0-12995 GCA_026898455.1 Plectranthus barbatus | reverse complement strand
ACGAGGCATCTGAGTTGTGTCAGTAGTTGGCACAGTACGCGTTGGTCCCACACCTTGCATTAGTGGCAGTGTTGGTATATTCTCACCTGTTACAGGTGGATCTACCACTACACTGGGCTTTCCTGATGGAATTGCTTCTTTACCCTCAAGCTCGTGGAGGATAATTTCACTCTTGGATCTGTGGTTTCTTACATATTCATCCTCCAAGAATCTCGCGTTGGTACTGACAACGACTTTCTGATTCTCAGGACAATAGAAGTAACCACCTTTCGTTTGCTTGGGATATCCTACAAACAGCATCAGCTTACACCTACTTTCTAACTTATCAGGTTCCTTTGTTAGCACATATGCTGGACAACCCCAAACCCTCACTCTGTTCACACTTGACTTTCGCCCATACCAGAGTTCCAGAGGTGTTTTAGGAACTGATTTAGAAGGTACCAGGTTAAGCAAATAGGCCGCTGTTTCCAAGGCATATCCCCAAAACGAAATCGGCAAGCTTGCATAACTCATCATCGACCTGACCATTTCCAAGAGAGTTATATTTCTTCTTTCCGCTACACCATTTTGTTGAGGGGTTCCCGGTGCAGTCCACTGGGATGTAATCCCGTTATCTGACAAGTACTGCAAGAACTTATTGCTGAGGTATTCCCCACCACGATCAGATCGTAGTGTCTTGATAGTCTTACCCAGCTTCTTTTCTACCTCAGTCCGGAATTCTTTGAATTTCTCAAAGCATTCAGACTTATGGCGAAGCAAATAGACGTATCCGAATCTTGAGTAATCGTCAATGAATGTGGCAAAATACTCATAACCTCCACGAGCTTGCGTGGACATTGGTCCACATAAGTCAGAATGGATCAGTTGCAACACATCCTCTGCTCGAGACTGACTTGCCTTAAAAGGCCTGGTCGTCATCTTTCCTTCTATACAGGACTCACAGATTTGATGCGGTATCACTTGGAAAGAATCCAAGAGCCCGTCGCATGCTAATCTCTTAATCCTCTTTAGATTGATGTGACCTAATCTCAAGTGCCAGAGATATGTTTGATCCTCATCGGAAGAAAACTTTCTCTTTAAATGATTATTATTATTGGATGAGTTTGCCACATTCACGGAAGATTTATGCATACAATCAATAATATAGAGAGAGTCAATCAGTTTGCCATGACAGATAACTCCGTTATTACCAATGATAGAAACTCCACTATAAAAAATAACTGAATATCCATCTTGAAATAACTTGGAAACTGAAACTAGGTTCCGCCAAAAAACCGGCACATATAAAACATCTCTCAAAATCAGAACATTGTTTTCAAAGCATAAAGTAAAATCTCCAATGGCTACTGCTGAGACTCGCTTTCCGCTACCCATTGAGATGGTAACTTCGTCATGCTTCAGCTGCCTTGTCGGCCTGAACCCCTGCAAAGTATAACAAACATGGTCAGTAGCTCCAGTATCCACTACCCAAGAATGGGTAGAAACCGATGCTAAATATGTTTACGTTATAAATGCACATGACGCACCTTGTCCAGTCTTCCTGACTTGACAATCTTTCTTCCAGTGACCAGCCTTGCCACACCTGAAACACTTGTCTCTTTTAGCAGGCACGCCCGGTGTCCTTCTTGACTTTCTACCAGAAGTTGTACCTTTGGCTTTCTTCTTAAACATTCCTTTGCGCCTCTTGCCAACCAGCGCAACAGGACGATTGCTAGAAGTAGCCAAAGCAACTTTTTCTGGCTGCATGACTGATTCCGCTGCCATCAAGTCATTGAGTAGCTCGTTAAGAGTGTACTCTTTCTTGTTCATGACATCATTCAGTCTAAAGTTCTCAAAAGACTTTGGCAGAGAGTTTAGGATGATATCAACCTGCGTCTCCGCATCGATACCTCCCCCATGCAGTGTAAGCTCATCCATAAGATGAGTCATACCCACCACATGCTCTCTGACCGAGCTTCCTTCCGCCATTTTCTTTCCCACGATTTCCCTCATGAGATTGAATCTGACAGCTCGGCCTGACTCACCATAAGTCGCTGTGAGGCTGTCCATAATGTCACTAGCATTCTCATATGAGTGATGTTGCTGTGCAAGAACCTTGGACATCGTAGTCATCATATAGCATTTCACTATATTGTTTGACTTGAGCCACTTGTTATAGTAGCTCCTTTCCTCATCAGTCGATGTATTAGTGAGCTCAGCCGGACGAGGCTTATCAAGGACAAACTTGTGCTCCTCTGCGACAAGGATGTAATCCAAGTTGCGTTTCCATTCTTGGAAATTTGGACCGGTTAATTGGTTTTGTGCTAAGATATTGATTACATTCGGTAAAGACATGTCTGAAAACAATAAATTAAAACCACCAATTAAAACATGGTCGCAAACTATTGAAACAATTAAATATTGAAACCTTATGATAATGCAATATTAATGTTTCCTCCAATTTGCCTAAGTATTACAATTGCAAGCCACACATGTGGACGTTTACAACAAAACACTTAACCAGACTGCATCTTTCAATTCCAGTCCTTTAATTCCAATCCATGCCCGGTTTCCTTAGACAAATGGAATTAATAATTGGAGACTAACTTAAGACCATATTATCCTACTGAGCAGGGACTTCACATATGAGTTATACTCTGGACAATATCTAAGCTAGCTTACCACCAAAGCCAACCCTCCCATATAAGGATCTATTAGAACACACCCGATCCCTATAATAAGGTTGTCTCATTTAATTCAATCCCTAGAGAACTTATGAAAATTCAATACGCAAGCTACACATGTAGACGTTTACGCATGAACTCCCACTTCTCACATGAAATAAATGTTTGTTTTAAGAAATCCTATCTATTAGTACTTATGAATAATAAATTAAGTAAGCTACACATGTAGATGTTTACCCAATAAATTACCCACTTCCAATAAAGGATCGCTTTGTGGAGGTCTTATTAAAATATGAGCTTAGTAATTTTTTTGTTCATAAGGTTCAATTGCAGAGATTATTTTATGTAGCCATAATTACAACATTGCTAAAATTCTATCATGCATGGCATGAACCCCGAATTTATAGTTATAATTAATAACATAAAATAAATCACATAGCATGCTTTAAAGCTATAATAAAAGCAGTAAATGTGCTCTATTATCTACAACATGCTTGTATGCTGCGCAATTAATTTAAACACATATATCATGTGAAGACAAATAATAAAACAAATAAAAATTGTCCTCGTGGCCCCATGATAAAAAATAAAATAATTCTAACTATTACAAGTTGGAATTAATAATACAGATCTTCGACTGGGCTCCCACTACTTGGACTGAGATCTTGATTTATTTTCTGAAACTGGGCCTCCAAGATTTGATCCATCAGAAAATTGGACAACTGGGCCAGTTAACCAAATCGCAGGCCTAGGCACACATTGTAAGCCCAATAGCCCACGAGAACATAGCCCGACGAGCCACCACCGGCGAGCCACCGCCGCCGGCAACTCGCCGCCGCCATGAGGGCTCCCGGAGTCGCGCAACAGCCATGCACATACGTGCATGGTTGTAGCCCGCGATCCGCCTCCTCCGGCCGTTGCCCGTTTCGCATGCCGCTGCCCCGGCTTGCCCTGACCATCGCTCGAACCGCCGTTCACTCTTCTTCTCCTTCATCGACCTCCGTGACTCACCGAAATCGCGCAAGATTGGAATCGGAAGCTCGCGCGAACTACGCAAAAACCTAAGGTTTTCGCATGTCCGGCCCACCCGTCTAGCCCCATTTTCGTCCAGCCCGCGTCCCGTCGACCGAGCCACTGCCGCACCATCGTGCCCCCGCGCCGACGCCAATCGAGGAGGACCCGCGCCCGCCACCGGCGAGCGCGCGCAGGGACGCGCGGGTCCTGTGCGCGCGTGCGCGAGCCCTAGGGCTTGCCGCGTCGCGCGCGCCCCCTAGCACAGCCCAGCCCGTGCGCCGCCATCCCGGCTGCCACTGTCGTGCCCCCTCGCATCGTCGGCCACGCCTGGGCCCCCGCGCGCCTTGGCCTGCCGGCTGTGGCCGCGCCGCCCTGCCCGCGTGCGTGCGCGCGCGGCGCGCGCATAACCCTAGGGTTTCTGCACCGCCGCCGCGGTGCCCCGCCGCGTGCCGGTCTGCCATGCGCCGCCATCGACCGCCGCGCATGGCGCCCAGCCATGCCAGCGCCGTCGTGTGTTGTCGTGCGGTCCTGCGTTCTTTGTGTTCTTCGTTCTTCGTTTTACAAATTTAATTTTGAAATAAAATTACATTGAATAATTCTAATTACAATCTAAAAATCTAAATCTAACCACGGATTTATCTCGTGGGTGAAAAACGAATCCATATAAATGGGCGGATTAACCCGAGGAACCACGAGGACAAAAAACATACAATCAATCCATAACCATCCATTGCATGCAATCAATAATAATAATCATGCATGTTCATAGGCAATATTATTTTTCCGATAGAGCCAATTAATTAAACCTGGCTCTGATACCAAATGAAGGGATTCGTGAACTGAATCACAAAGTCCGTTTGCCAAGGATCGTTAATTGGAATATCAAAAATAAATTGCTATGCATATGAACAATCCTAGCATGCTCCTATATTATTATGCATAAGAAGGTTATGCGGAATACCTGGATCAATGAACCCTGAAGAACGCGTGCGCGGGGTTGCCCTTTGATCTTTCCCACGCAACAAGATTTAATTTCCTAACAGATTGAGGAAATTAATCTATAGAAAATAAGTAAATATTTTCGAAAATAAGAGGAGAGAGAAGAAGAAGAATCCTCCTGATCTGATCTTTTGATCTGTATCCTAACTCGATTTGAAAATCTGGTGAAGATTGTCTATCAGATCCCTTGCCCGGTTGAGAAGCAGAATTTCCTCCTCGTTCTCAGATCTTAGTCGATCACTTACAGCTCCCAAATACTGGTTTGCTGTGTGCAACTTATGATCTTGTGTGGTGTAGGTATATTGAGATCTGACGAACTGAGGCCTATTTATAGGAAATTCTAGGCTCCTATTGGGCTTGAGTTATCATGGGCCAGACCAGGGACCAGAATGCAAATAGCAAATAAGGCCTATCAATTAATTAATTCCCATATTCAACCCAGAATATAATTAATTAATTAATATTGATTCATGCCACCAGAGAATCAATATTGTCCTACCTATTTGCTACCACGTTTTGAGGAACGGGTTGCAATGGACTCGGTTTATCCCCACATTTAAGGTTACAGACATTCGTTAATTAATTTAAGCTCTGACAAGCTATTTAATTAATTAACATCTTTAATTCCTGAATCAATCCACTCAAACCTTTTCACTTATGCTTGAACTTAATCAGCATGCAGGACTTTAGCATAACGAACCTTTTGAGCTGTTCAGGGAATGTCACCATCCTATACTGGATGTGGTTACCTAGTTCAGATACCAGACAGTCATACACAAATTGATATTACCCAAGACTGCAGATGTACAGGTTCAACTAGAACCTTCTCTACAACTCAAAGTGATATACAATATATGTACACTTCTGTATCCTCATATAGGCTTAAGATTCCATCGAGTCATAGAGATCTAGATTCTTTTAATGTCAGATAAAAGAATCGATCTCAACTTAGGTCCTCATCAATGTGTGCCCCACACCAGCATACCAAGACATCCAAGATAAGATGCTTATCCGCATATGCTGCAGCCTACACCGACAGTTTATCTTGGAACTGACTCAGCTGTGATGACTATTTATATCTCGCTAGGTCAAACGATCCATACGATCTTCCGTGATCTTCTACACACCGTATGATCTCCCTATCGACGAGATAAGAGGATAATTGTGTTTGCGACACATGTTTGTTAATTCAGACAGGAGATGAACATACAACAATTATGATTACCAGTATATTAACCAATAAACCTTGTACATAATATACCAATCATAATGATTTCAGTATATAAATCCATCAATCTCCCACTTATACTCAAAGCATTATACATTTGCTTTCCAGAGTATAACGCGTCTAAACTAATCTAGCTATTACATCAAGCATTCTATGAGGCTGGCTTTGCCCTCAGCTCAAGGCTACGTATATGCATCTCGTAAACCTTCTGAGGCAGAGCTTTTGTGAATGGATCCGCTAGATTATCTTTCGTATCAATTTTCTCTATCAGCACATCACCCCTTGCTATGATTTCTCGTATAATATGGTACTTCCGTTCAATGTGTTTTGTTGCTCTGTGAGTTCGTGGTTCCTTAGAATTAGCCACAGCTCCCGAGTTATCACAATACACCGTGATGGTTCTGGGTAGCTTAGGAATCACGTCCAACTCCAGAAGGAAGTTTCGAAACCATACCGCTTCTTTCGAAGCTTCAGAAGCTGCCACATATTCGGCTTCCATGGTGGAGTCTGCAATGCACTTCTGCTTTGCACTCCTCCATTATATGGCCCCACCTCCCAATGTAAACACATAGCCAGAGGTGGACTTCTTTTCGTCTCGGTCTGCCTGGAAATCCGAATCAGTATAACCCACAGGGCACAACTCATCACATTGATAAACAAGACAATAGTCCCTTATCCTTTCCACGTATTTGAGTATGTGCTTTACCGCGGCCCAATGCGCCTGTCCAGGGTTAGACTGGTATCTCGCTACCATGCCTACAGCAAAGCAGATATCTGACCTCGTACATAACATTGCATACATGAGGCTACCCACGGCCGATGCATACGGCACGTTGCTCATCTCATCTTTCTCCTTTTGTGTCACTGGACACTGATCCTTGGAAAGATGTATGCCATGTCTGAAGGGTAACAGACCTTTCTTGGCATTATGCATGTTGAAACGGGCAATCACAGTATCCACATATGACCCTTGAGACAAGGTCAGCATTCTCTTATTGCGCTCCCGCAATACTTTTACCCCTAGGATGTATCCTGCCTCCCCAAGGTCCTTCATATGAAACTGCTCGGATAACCACCCCTTTATGCCCGACAATACTTCCACATTGTCGCCAAATAGGAGAATATCATCTACATAAAGTGCAAGGAATACCACGCTTCCGCTGACACACAGACGGTACACGCAACTCTCGTTTGAGCATTGAGAGAATCCATAAGATTTATTCACCTCATCAAAACGGAGATTCCATGACCGTGAAGCTTGTTTAAGTCCATACAGCGACTTCCTTAGCTTCCAGACCAAATGTTCTTCGCCCTTCTGCTCATAACCTTTTGGCTGTTGCATATAGATGTCCCTACCTTCTTCAAGGTACCCGTTTAGAAATGCGGTTTTGACATCCATCTGCCAGATTTCTAGGTTCTTATGTGCTGCTATGGCCAGGAGTATTCGAATGGACTTAAGCATGGCTACTGGTGAGAAAGTCTCGTCATAGTCTACACCCTCTTTCTGACTATAACCTTTCGCCACCAGCCTTGCTTTGAAAGCTGTAATTTCCCCATTCGATCCTTTCTTTCTTTTGTATACCCATTTGCACCCTATGGCTCGATGGCCATCCGGCAAATCAGTTTTCTGGTATACATCCATAGCAGTAATGGATTCTATTTTAGAATCCATGGCAATCAGCCATTTGCCCGCATCTTTATCAGATACCGCCTCGTCATATGTCCAGGGATCGGTATCATCTAGTCCATTTTACGGGATCAAGTCAGAAGACTCTCCCACGAACATATACCTCTCGGGTTGGTGACTAACCCTCCCACTGCAACGAGGCATCTGAGTTGTGTCAGTAGTTGGCACAGTACGCGTTGGTCCCACACCTTGCATTAGTGGCAGTGTTGGTATATTCTCACCTGTTACAGGTGGATCTACCACTACACTGGGCTTTCCTGATGGAATTGCTTCTTTACCCTCAAGCTCGTGGAGGATAATTTCACTCTTGGATCTGTGGTTTCTTACATATTCATCCTCCAAGAATCTCGCGTTGGTACTGACAACGACTTTCTGATTCTCAGGACAATAGAAGTAACCACCTTTCGTTTGCTTGGGATATCCTACAAACAGCATCAGCTTACACCTACTTTCTAACTTATCAGGTTCCTTTGTTAGCACATATGCTGGACAACCCCAAACCCTCACTCTGTTCACACTTGACTTTCGCCCATACCAGAGTTCCAGAGGTGTTTTAGGAACTGATTTAGAAGGTACCAGGTTAAGCAAATAGGCCGCTGTTTCCAAGGCATATCCCCAAAACGAAATCGGCAAGCTTGCATAACTCATCATCGACCTGACCATTTCCAAGAGAGTTATATTTCTTCTTTCCGCTACACCATTTTGTTGAGGGGTTCCCGGTGCAGTCCACTGGGATGTAATCCCGTTATCTGACAAGTACTGCAAGAACTTATTGCTGAGGTATTCCCCACCACGATCAGATCGTAGTGTCTTGATAGTCTTACCCAGCTTCTTTTCTACCTCAGTCCGGAATTCTTTGAATTTCTCAAAGCATTCAGACTTATGGCGAAGCAAATAGACGTATCCGAATCTTGAGTAATCGTCAATGAATGTGGCAAAATACTCATAACCTCCACGAGCTTGCGTGGACATTGGTCCACATAAGTCAGAATGGATCAGTTGCAACACATCCTCTGCTCGAGACTGACTTGCCTTAAAAGGCCTGGTCGTCATCTTTCCTTCTATACAGGACTCACAGATTTGATGCGGTATCACTTGGAAAGAATCCAAGAGCCCGTCGCATGCTAATCTCTTAATCCTCTTTAGATTGATGTGACCTAATCTCAAGTGCCAGAGATATGTTTGATCCTCATCGGAAGAAAACTTTCTCTTTAAATGATTATTATTATTGGATGAGTTTGCCACATTCACGGAAGATTTATGCATACAATCAATAATATAGAGAGAGTCAATCAGTTTGCCATGACAGATAACTCCGTTATTACCAATGATAGAAACTCCACTATAAAAAATAACTGAATATCCATCTTGAAATAACTTGGAAACTGAAACTAGGTTCCGCCAAAAAACCGGCACATATAAAACATCTCTCAAAATCAGAACATTGTTTTCAAAGCATAAAGTAAAATCTCCAATGGCTACTGCTGAGACTCGCTTTCCGCTACCCATTGAGATGGTAACTTCGTCATGCTTCAGCTGCCTTGTCGGCCTGAACCCCTGCAAAGTATAACAAACATGGTCAGTAGCTCCAGTATCCACTACCCAAGAATGGGTAGAAACCGATGCTAAATATGTTTACGTTATAAATGCACATGACGCACCTTGTCCAGTCTTCCTGACTTGACAATCTTTCTTCCAGTGACCAGCCTTGCCACACCTGAAACACTTGTCTCTTTTAGCAGGCACGCCCGGTGTCCTTCTTGACTTTCTACCAGAAGTTGTACCTTTGGCTTTCTTCTTAAACATTCCTTTGCGCCTCTTGCCAACCAGCGCAACAGGACGATTGCTAGAAGTAGCCAAAGCAACTTTTTCTGGCTGCATGACTGATTCCGCTGCCATCAAGTCATTGAGTAGCTCGTTAAGAGTGTACTCTTTCTTGTTCATGACATCATTCAGTCTAAAGTTCTCAAAAGACTTTGGCAGAGAGTTTAGGATGATATCAACCTGCGTCTCCGCATCGATACCTCCCCCATGCAGTGTAAGCTCATCCATAAGATGAGTCATACCCACCACATGCTCTCTGACCGAGCTTCCTTCCGCCATTTTCTTTCCCACGATTTCCCTCATGAGATTGAATCTGACAGCTCGGCCTGACTCACCATAAGTCGCTGTGAGGCTGTCCATAATGTCACTAGCATTCTCATATGAGTGATGTTGCTGTGCAAGAACCTTGGACATCGTAGTCATCATATAGCATTTCACTATATTGTTTGACTTGAGCCACTTGTTATAGTAGCTCCTTTCCTCATCAGTCGATGTATTAGTGAGCTCAGCCGGACGAGGCTTATCAAGGACAAACTTGTGCTCCTCTGCGACAAGGATGTAATCCAAGTTGCGTTTCCATTCTTGGAAATTTGGACCGGTTAATTGGTTTTGTGCTAAGATATTGATTACATTCGGTAAAGACATGTCTGAAAACAATAAATTAAAACCACCAATTAAAACATGGTCGCAAACTATTGAAACAATTAAATATTGAAACCTTATGATAATGCAATATTAATGTTTCCTCCAATTTGCCTAAGTATTACAATTGCAAGCCACACATGTGGACGTTTACAACAAAACACTTAACCAGACTGCATCTTTCAATTCCAGTCCTTTAATTCCAATCCATGCCCGGTTTCCTTAGACAAATGGAATTAATAATTGGAGACTAACTTAAGACCATATTATCCTACTGAGCAGGGACTTCACATATGAGTTATACTCTGGACAATATCTAAGCTAGCTTACCACCAAAGCCAACCCTCCCATATAAGGATCTATTAGAACACACCCGATCCCTATAATAAGGTTGTCTCATTTAATTCAATCCCTAGAGAACTTATGAAAATTCAATACGCAAGCTACACATGTAGACGTTTACGCATGAACTCCCACTTCTCACATGAAATAAATGTTTGTTTTAAGAAATCCTATCTATTAGTACTTATGAATAATAAATTAAGTAAGCTACACATGTAGATGTTTACCCAATAAATTACCCACTTCCAATAAAGGATCGCTTTGTGGAGGTCTTATTAAAATATGAGCTTAGTAATTTTTTTGTTCATAAGGTTCAATTGCAGAGATTATTTTATGTAGCCATAATTACAACATTGCTAAAATTCTATCATGCATGGCATGAACCCCGAATTTATAGTTATAATTAATAACATAAAATAAATCACATAGCATGCTTTAAAGCTATAATAAAAGCAGTAAATGTGCTCTATTATCTACAACATGCTTGTATGCTGCGCAATTAATTTAAACACATATATCATGTGAAGACAAATAATAAAACAAATAAAAATTGTCCTCGTGGCCCCATGATAAAAAATAAAATAATTCTAACTATTACAAGTTGGAATTAATAATACAGATCTTCGACTGGGCTCCCACTACTTGGACTGAGATCTTGATTTATTTTCTGAAACTGGGCCTCCAAGATTTGATCCATCAGAAAATTGGACAACTGGGCCAGTTAACCAAATCGCAGGCCTAGGCACACATTGTAAGCCCAATAGCCCACGAGAACATAGCCCGACGAGCCACCACCGGCGAGCCACCGCCGCCGGCAACTCGCCGCCGCCATGAGGGCTCCCGGAGTCGCGCAACAGCCATGCACATACGTGCATGGTTGTAGCCCGCGATCCGCCTCCTCCGGCCGTTGCCCGTTTCGCATGCCGCTGCCCCGGCTTGCCCTGACCATCGCTCGAACCGCCGTTCACTCTTCTTCTCCTTCATCGACCTCCGTGACTCACCGAAATCGCGCAAGATTGGAATCGGAAGCTCGCGCGAACTACGCAAAAACCTAAGGTTTTCGCATGTCCGGCCCACCCGTCTAGCCCCATTTTCGTCCAGCCCGCGTCCCGTCGACCGAGCCACTGCCGCACCATCGTGCCCCCGCGCCGACGCCAATCGAGGAGGACCCGCGCCCGCCACCGGCGAGCGCGCGCAGGGACGCGCGGGTCCTGTGCGCGCGTGCGCGAGCCCTAGGGCTTGCCGCGTCGCGCGCGCCCCCTAGCACAGCCCAGCCCGTGCGCCGCCATCCCGGCTGCCACTGTCGTGCCCCCTCGCATCGTCGGCCACGCCTGGGCCCCCGCGCGCCTTGGCCTGCCGGCTGTGGCCGCGCCGCCCTGCCCGCGTGCGTGCGCGCGCGGCGCGCGCATAACCCTAGGGTTTCTGCACCGCCGCCGCGGTGCCCCGCCGCGTGCCGGTCTGCCATGCGCCGCCATCGACCGCCGCGCATGGCGCCCAGCCATGCCAGCGCCGTCGTGTGTTGTCGTGCGGTCCTGCGTTCTTTGTGTTCTTCGTTCTTCGTTTTACAAATTTAATTTTGAAATAAAATTACATTGAATAATTCTAATTACAATCTAAAAATCTAAATCTAACCACGGATTTATCTCGTGGGTGAAAAACGAATCCATATAAATGGGCGGATTAACCCGAGGAACCACGAGGACAAAAAACATACAATCAATCCATAACCATCCATTGCATGCAATCAATAATAATAATCATGCATGTTCATAGGCAATATTATTTTTCCGATAGAGCCAATTAATTAAACCTGGCTCTGATACCAAATGAAGGGATTCGTGAACTGAATCACAAAGTCCGTTTGCCAAGGATCGTTAATTGGAATATCAAAAATAAATTGCTATGCATATGAACAATCCTAGCATGCTCCTATATTATTATGCATAAGAAGGTTATGCGGAATACCTGGATCAATGAACCCTGAAGAACGCGTGCGCGGGGTTGCCCTTTGATCTTTCCCACGCAACAAGATTTAATTTCCTAACAGATTGAGGAAATTAATCTATAGAAAATAAGTAAATATTTTCGAAAATAAGAGGAGAGAGAAGAAGAAGAATCCTCCTGATCTGATCTTTTGATCTGTATCCTAACTCGATTTGAAAATCTGGTGAAGATTGTCTATCAGATCCCTTGCCCGGTTGAGAAGCAGAATTTCCTCCTCGTTCTCAGATCTTAGTCGATCACTTACAGCTCCCAAATACTGGTTTGCTGTGTGCAACTTATGATCTTGTGTGGTGTAGGTATATTGAGATCTGACGAACTGAGGCCTATTTATAGGAAATTCTAGGCTCCTATTGGGCTTGAGTTATCATGGGCCAGACCAGGGACCAGAATGCAAATAGCAAATAAGGCCTATCAATTAATTAATTCCCATATTCAACCCAGAATATAATTAATTAATTAATATTGATTCATGCCACCAGAGAATCAATATTGTCCTACCTATTTGCTACCACGTTTTGAGGAACGGGTTGCAATGGACTCGGTTTATCCCCACATTTAAGGTTACAGACATTCGTTAATTAATTTAAGCTCT
>JAPKLW010008675.1:0-12996 GCA_026898455.1 Plectranthus barbatus | reverse complement strand
AATAATAATAATAATAATCTTAGCTTACAAATTTAATTTGCATCAATTGTAAATTCATTTAATTTAAAAAATTGCATCATGAAAAACAAATTATAGAATATGCTAATATATTATACTAGTTTTATATATGGTGCAACATTTTGAACTCTAATATTAAGATTTGATCAATTAGATCCCCAACTTTAAATATTTTAGTTGTGTTTGTGACTACCCTTATATTTATAGTTATTTATAATTCTTTATAATTTAAATTTTTTATTAGATGCTTCACTTTTAAGTATTTTTAATTATAGATGTCCATGCGCCAAGTGCTTGATCTATATTATTTATAGATTTTATTATTAAATAATTAGATATGTGTTTTTACAATATCTTTGATATTAAATATAATATTAATTATTTATAATTTTAAAATTTTTTTAGCACTCTGATTTATTTACAATTTAAATTTATATAGTTTAAATAAAAAATATTTGATGAAAATATATACTCCTATTAATTCTTTTAATGTGTCTTTCGTAATTTCAGATTATAAAGTAAAATCTTGATTCAATGTCCCAATATTCTCTCACAACATTTTGTTTTATTTAACTCGCAGTGATTTTCTATTCTTGAGATTCTAACTAATTATCCACCAGAGTTCTATCTTTCACCACTCCTTCTTCTTTTTTTTTTTTTTTTTTTTTGAAATTTTACTTTGTTCATCTCATATTTTTGTTAAACACTTCTTGATCATTCCTAAAAATTCTGATCGCCTTTCTGACTAAATATCACTATATTGTTTCTTAATTATTTTCTCATTTGATTTTATATTTCTTATATTCTCACACATATTCATTAAGATTTAGAAATTTTTATAATAAGCTAAAATGGTGCGATGTTTCTAAACTTTAAAAATTCATAAATAAAATGTACTTATTATATTATAAAACTCTTAAATTAAATAAATTGATTATTTTTTAATATATTCAATTTGACAACTTGCTAAAATGATTTTTTTTAATTAATATTCAACTTCTCTATTAATCTTAATGAAAAAATTAATTTAGATACATTTTAAACTAATACATTAATTTCGGACACTATATATATAACATGGTAGTCATGTATATATTTTGTAATTTACTTTTTTTAATTCAAATAAAAAAAAATTATACAGTTATATATAATTAGTCAGTTCTAATATACTGAGATCTTAGTTTAAAAAGCGCATCTAGGCGGTGATGCGCACATAAGGTAAGGTATTCTGCCTTTTTGTATCTGATGCGTGCGATGCAGTTTGAGGCGGTTGAGGCGCGACGTGGTCCGAGGCGGGCGCATATTTTCCTCGGACTGCATCGCAGCGGTCCGAAGCGGGCGCATCTCTGAAGAGAGGCGTTGGTTTCAAAATTTAGAAAAAAACTTATAAAGTATTTTAAATAACACTAATATTTATATATCTATATTTTTAGATTAAAACCTTAATTCATAAGAAAAAATGGAAACCCAAACCTAATCGAACCCCGGCCCACACCCACGTCGCCCACCCACCGTCCCAACTCAATCGCAGCCCACCCCTTCACTTGCGCTGCTGCCCACCTCCTCGACGCCGGCGGTCGCCGACGGCAGACGCTCCTGCTCGCTCTTCGACTGCTGCGACGCTGCCAAGTGCCAACCTGCTCGGCTGCTCGGTCTCTTCTCCACCCCTTCAATCGCAGCCCACCCTGCGCTGCTCCATTCTCTCTGTCTGCGACTGCTTCTTCTTGGCTCTGTCTGCACTCTGCAACTGCTCCATTTCTTGCCCCTGCAGTCTACCCAAGGTATTAATATTTGAAATTCAAGTCATGCAACTCCTGCTTTCCTTACTGCTGTCATATTACTACATTCTTTCTTGCTATCAACATCCCTTCCCTTCCCTTTGACTGCTATAGCATTGTAATTTGTAGCTAAATGCTATTAAGTCCTTTTTTTTTTACCTCATTAACAGTCTTCATACTTAATATAATCTGAACCAATTCTGGAACCAATTCGATTGTGTGTTTGTTGAACTTGGATTTGGGATGATGTTGAACTTCAATTGTTGAATCTAATATCCAATATGTTTCTTATTTATTGGTCTATAAATTGTTTATTGCTAGGCCTTGGATATATATGTATTTTGTTTGATTTTTGTATTTATAATATTGAAATTGTGCATTTAAATGACAAAATATTATGTATATATAATTTTTACAATTTTTTTTGAAAATGGACGCCACATTTCGATGATGCTCTCGCATTCGCATCTCGCCTCACCGCCTTGGATTTTTTGACCTTATCGCATCGCACCGCCTCATGTCTTTTTAAACTAAGAATGGGATATATGTTTTATACAGCATGTATTTCTTAAGCATTATTTTTAGATATATTTGTGATTGGATTTCCAGCCCAACTGCGTTGCGGCGGGAGTGAATTTAGTCGGTTTAGCTTAGTCCTCATAATCTGCTCCGTTCTGCTTTAAGTGAGGTGTGGAACTGTTGATTGAATTCGATACTCATTAGGAACTCTATCATATACGGGTATTCCTCGTTTAATGATCCTGTGTCGATTCCTTACATGCGTAATTCGAGTGTGCAGGGCGTGCGATGCCGATGTGGTGTGATTATTGCGGGGCCAATGTCCGAACTGATCACGATTATACTGGCAAAACGTAAGGCCTTGAAATCTTGTTTCAATCGTCCTTTTATTTATGTTGTTTTGCTTTTTTATTGAAAACTCGAGTTCCGATTGAGTCCCTTTTTTATGTTTTCTATTGAGGTCAGATAACTGAGTGTGACATTGTAAACAGATGTTGTTCACTTTGCGGGAGGGTTCTCGCTGAGGATAATTTTACAGAGGAGGCTACATTTGTAAAAACAGCTGATGGACAGGTTTGTGTTGTTTGGAGTAGTTCAAATACTAAGCGACGTTCCTTTTTCTGACGGTTTATTTTTGCTCATTTAATCCCTTGTCGCATAGATTAGCTTGGGAAAATCATAATGCTTGATTGCTTTATACAACAATTCAGTTTTTAGATTTATTTGGAGCTACAATTTATTTAAAGTACTTGTTGGCCTTACAATATAAGGAGATTAATGATAGTTAAACAAGGAAATAAAATATTTTTCCTTATATTTCATCTACTAGGCCTTTTTTTTTTGTGTTGGCTTTATTTTTTGGCCCAAATGTTAGTATGTTAAGCTTTTCTTAGTTCCCGAAACCTATGGCTGATATAGTGATTGCTTTTTCAAAGAGGATAAAGAATGTGTGGCATTATATTGAAGATTGAATATGGATTTTTATCCTCAGGTGGTTTTTTATACGAAGTAGTTACCGAAGGATTGTCAGTTACTCTGATAATGAACTATCTTTCAGTGATCCGCGTCTAGTTTGGTGAATTCGTAATCCATTTATTACATATCATTTAAATTATATTCCCATAATTCCAATGTAACCTCCAAGGCTAATGTTTCAGTTGGTGTTTGTTGGCTAAGTTTTCATTTAAGCTATGCAAGTATGCATGATATTATGATTTAACTCCATCCAAATTTATCTCTAGGCGCGAATAGCTGGTAATATTGTGAGGTCCTCCCACGCTGAAAGTGGTGATTCTCAAAGGAGGACACTCGATGAAGGTAGGTTTATGTGTAACTTATTAACTCTTTATTCCTTGTACCTAACTACTTTTACTGAAAGACAATCTATGTGTTTTTATGGTAGCCTCTTGTTCACAAGTTCTAATTTTGATATTGGAGGCAATTGATGACTTTTCCGGAATTGAAGTTTTAGAATCTGAACTTGTGAAACTAATGCATTTCATTTTGAACTATGATATTTATGCATCTGGCCAAACATAATAAATTTGTACAAACTAAGATATTTATGCTCCTGTAGGCTGTAGGTTGCATCAGTTGTGCAAACTATGCATTATTGTTGATTATGCTAGAAAAAGACATATGAAAAGTAAATTTTGTATACTATATGTTACTTGTAATGTAAAATTGATGCAAATTTCATTGGATGTGAATATAATGCCTGCTTGAAATAGTAAAAATCACTTACATGGCTATATTCAAAGTCACCATCAGTTGCTCATATGAGTCATATCAAACATGTCCTTGGTTTGCAGCATATTATGGAATAGAGGGTATGATCTATTCTCTAGGAATTGATGGTGGTGATGATATAGCTCGTCAAGCTTTACGTTTTTATACGGTATAACTCTTTCATTACATCCAAGATTCCTTGACATTTTGACTATTAGTTGTTGATATTTTGGAAATTTTCTACACTTGCAGTTAGCATTACAAAGACGATTCACAAGGGGCCGCAGGAAAGAGCAAGTGCAAGCTTCTTGCCTTTATATTGCCTGTAGGTAAGAATCTCTTCGGGAGCTCATTTTAATGTTTTGATCCTTTGCAAAAAAGGATGGCAGACATTTAGTATTGCAGTGCATGTTTGTTTGCAATATAAGGACATGCTATTCATGTGGTGGGACTAAAGAGTAAAGACTGAAGATAAGTGATGCTAAAAGAAGCACAAATATCAAAGATATACTTCTGCCATATATTCCAAACTTGACTGTGACGAGATCATTTATACTAAGATATCTTTAGAAATTGAGCTTCGGTTGTTTTTTTGGTTTTTCTTTTGCAGGAGGAGAAATAAGCCATATCTTCTTATTGATTTCTCAGAACATCTAAGAATAAATGTGTGAGTAGAATTGTTCTTTCTTTTTTTTTGAATAGGATTACATGTATTAAACTCACACACCCAGATGTGTGAGTTTAATACATGTAATCCTTTTCTTGTTTCTTCCTCCTTTTTCTCATTCTTTGTGCTTGTTTTTCCGCTGGGGGTGGGGGGATCTATTGTAGACTTTGTTAAGGTAATCATCATTCATCAATCTAGAAGAGGTTTCTTAATGGAACGAGGCCAGGTTTTTGTCAGAAGTAATGTAATCCCAGCCAACATGTTGTTTTAGGCATAGTAAAACAAAGTCAATTACCGATGGCATCAAGCATAATATTTTATGAACGATAGTAGTAGGTTTGTATCTTGCTTACATTTCAGGGCGTGCTTTCTTATTGTTGGGAATGTCATTAGTCTAAAATGTTTACTTATGTGCATTAAGAAGAACACAAGAATGTGGTTAAGGTTAGGACTGATGTTTCGCCATTAGCTGTCATCCCCATTATCGTTTGTATCATGGCTAACCAGCTTCTAAAGTGTTTCTAGTAAGTATATCCCTCTTGTGAAACTCAGAGGAAGAAGATATTAATGAATCATGATGCAGTGAATTTAAGAAACTGATAAGGATCAGTATGCTGTGAGAAAGAGATGCATCTGTGTATTCTTGGATGTTGAGGAGGATCTATTGAATTTAAAAGAATTGAGTAAGGAGTTCAAAATGCACATATAGTTCCATGGGATGGCAGTAAGGGTGATTTTATGTCACTCTTTCTATGATGAACCCCTGCAAAACTTATAGTTTACCTAAATTTAATTTGTTTAGTTTTTGTCTTGATCTGGTTGTTGAGCGCTTTTCTTATGACCAATTGGCTTGGCCATGAGTTTGAGTCGCGTTGGGAAACCTCATTTCCATTTAAATAGTGTACCTAATTAAAAAAAATTGTGAACAAGCTTGTCAATTGATACTCTATAGTTTGTTTAGGTGATGAAATCTTTTTTTAAAAAATATAAATAGAATGCATTGATTTAAAACTCACACACCTAGATGTCTTTAATGTATCTCGAATCAAGCTAGATGTTTTCATCAGTGCGCCCCTAGTGGAGGACATGAAATCTTTTTTTTTTTAATTTATAATTTTTTTATGTATTTTCTTTGTTAATATATTACAGATATGTGCTAGGGGCAGTTTTTTTGCAACTTTGCAAACTTCTTAGTCTTCATGAAACAACATTTCTTCAGACGCTTGTGGATCCCAGCCTTTTTATTCACCGTTTTTCTGAACGTACGTATCTTTGATCCCCTGTTCTTTTAATTTTTATGCTATGATTTTTAGTGTATACTTGTTTAGTTGTTATGGCATGTACTCCCTCTGTCCCTATGTATTGGGCACTTTGCTTTTTTCGCACAAACCAATGCAGATGAAAAAAATTAATAAAATATTGATGATATAAAACTTGAGTGGTAATTAAAAGTGTGTAAATGACCAAAAGGGCGATACAATTACAAACCCCAAAAAAAAAAAAACTGAAAACCTGGGATTTAATACTCCCACCAAAATTTTTTGGTGGGAGCTGAAATGATCAAAAATTCAGAGCCAAAAGATTCAAAATAGCACTAAATTACAGCTTTACATGTCTATAAATAGAGAATCAACCTAAACCATTACACATCCTATGATAAATTACAAAAAATGGGTACAAACAAAGACATTCCAGCTTCAAAGAAGGAGGAAATTATGCAATTCTTGCTGGGCAATTGCATCAATGGCAAACCAAAGAGGGGAAAAATGGTTGAGGCTGCCTCCAGTTTCAACTGCAGCAAGAGAAGCATATCAAGGATTTAGGAATCTGCAAAAAAACAAATGGAAAGAGGTGAAGTTATCCATGCAGTTAACAAAAGAATGGTGTTTTGTAAATGGTTTTAGATGCATTAATGTGGCTGAAAGCTTAAGACTTTTTGTAAAGCTTTTAGATGCATTAATGTAAAGAAAAGCTTTTATATGTATGAATGAGAATGACTCAAGAACAACTTGCAAACAGAAACAACAACCATTCAAATCTTGAATGAGAATGACTTAAGATTAGCTTGCAAACAGAATCAACAACCAATTAATGTTTGAAACCACTCCAAAGCTGTGTAAAGCAAATTAATTGTAGTATCTGAAGTGTGTGCAGATTGTACAATTGCATCATTTCAGATCAATAGCCACACATTCCCACTACAGAACCAACAGAATGAAAAGAATCAACCACAACCCCTAAACATCTCAGTTCAGGCAGACCACAAGAAATAATCACAGACCACAACCAACAGCCAACATGTTAATAATCGCTGAGCACAACCAACAGCCAACATGAGAAATAATCATAGACCACAACCAACAGCCCCATAGAAACGGTCGCAGACCAGAACCAACAGCAAATTAATCACAGACCACAACCAACAGCCAACATAGAAACAATCGCAGACAGAACCAACAAGAAATAATCGCAAGCCATCAAGTGATTAGAAATAACCGGATGTTGGGAAAGTATATTTCCCAAAATTGTCGAACCACCGCCTTGATCTCTTCGTTTTCAAGCCTCAAGGCCTCTGCTTCAGCCGCCAGCCATTCCCACTCCTTGGTGTATGGCCCGCTCGGAAAAATACGCTGATTTGGGCTGGCAATCTCCGCCTCCAAGCCTGCGGCGGCATCGGATCCATCGGCGCATGAATCAGAAGGGATCGGTTCAGTAAATGAGTGAAGAGAGCAAGGACGGAAACAGATCTCGGTCGAGGAGACGTCATCTGCGCGGCAGACTAGTGGCGGAGATACGGGATCTGACATCGCGGCCTGGGGGGGTTCGTCATCGCGGGCTTCGCCTGCAGCTCTTCGACGGCAATCGAAGAAACGGCGGCCTGGGGGTTCGTCATCGCGGTCAGAGGGGCGGCGGCTGCTAGAAGGACGGCCGATTTGAGGGGAAGAGACGACGGCGGAGGAAACGAAGAGAGAAGAAGAAATTAGGGTTCGAGTCGAATGAGAGTGAATTTGGATCTCTTCGATTCAATAATCGAAGAGATCGGCGGGGGTAAGGGGGGGTAAAATTCTTTAGGGTTGCAAGGGTAGTTTAGTCATTGCAGGTTTTTTATTTTTATTTTTAACATAATTAAAATGAATATAAAATAATTAAAATTTTGCCAAAAATAGAAAGAGGACCAATAGATCGGGACGGACGAAAACGGAAAGAGTGACCAATAAATTGGGACGGAGGTAGTACACTATTTGACATGAAAATAAATGTCAGAAGGTAGGACATGCTCATACATTATAACATCAAAGTGGATCTGTACCTCAATTTGAAGACCTTTATCCGGATCTAATTTTAACATTAGATTTGCTGGAGTAGTGATTGTGTTTGTCAAACTGAAACAATAAAACTTGATGAATATCATCTTTCTTGGTCATATTCGGTTATGAGCTTATCTGTATCTCTCCCCCTTTTTTTTTATTGGTTTGGGAGCAGGGTTGGGTTTATGGTTAATCTTTATTTGGTGGTTCAAAAGCAACATTTTTATTATAGGTCTGTTTAGGGGTGGAAATCCACAGGTTTCAAAAACTGCTCTTCAAATTGTTGCTAGCATGAAGCGTGATTGGATGCAGGTGAGGATAGTTTCTCATTTTTTTATTTCTCAGGATGTGTTATTGTGAATATCTTAAACTGTAAATCTGCAGACTGGGAGGAAACCAAGTGGTCTTTGTGGGGCTGCACTTTATATATCTGCTCTCGCACATGGTCTCAAGTGTTCGAAGTCTGAGATTGTGAGTGTTGTTTTACTATACATCTAGATGCTCGCTATGTTAATTTAATTTAGAAGATGTCTGCTTTCCAGAGTTTTTTTCTTATAGAACTAATGAATTTCATGTTGTCTGTGCGTTGGAATTAGTTAATCAGAATGACATCTATTCCTTTTACATGGATATGAGAGCTATTTGTTTCATTGGAATTCACCTAGTTTCTAACTGTGTCAAATGACATTTGTAGCCTCAAATTTATTTTTGTTGGAGTAAATCCTCTTTGGTTATGAGTACAATTTCTCAGTGTTGAGTTCATTTGCATCTTCAGCATCCCACCTGTAGCCTGTACTCTATTTTGGCGAGAGTAATCCTGTTTGGTAACGAAGACAGTTTCTCACTGTTGAGTTCATGTGCATCTTTAACATCTTGCTAAACTATAGTGCTATTCCATTGTATCATACTCTAATGCACTGAATCTCGAAACGTTATGAACATTCAAAGATTTTATATTGAATTTGAGTTCATAAATTTTACATAAGTAGGAAAAGGAAGATCTCATTGAGCATGACATCTGTAATGTATTGTTAGAAATGGACATGGGAAGCCTTCTTTGATCTTAATATTTGCACTCGCAATGTAAATATTAGGCATGTAATAGAAGTGAGTAGATGTTTGCCTTGTTAAATGGATCAAATGTTGATCAAGTGCAAATGCTATCTAACGTTTTCTGTGGCATGAGATATTACTATTTAATGTTTTGATGGAATGATGATAAACCTTAGTAATGTAAAAGGCATTACTGTGCAAGTGGAACTTCTGTTGATTGCTTATTCTATTGATACTATATTTTCCTCTTGACATATAGAGTACTTCATATAATTTCATTTAGTTGGCATTCTTGAAATTTAACTTCTGCCTATGCTAACTTAAATTAAGAATAGAATATGTCAATTAAAGTGAGTGTTATATTTTTTACTGTCATGAATAAATGATAGTCGCCATGCAGACTGGCTCAGGTTTCCCGCAGTACCGTCTGTATTTTTTCCATGTTTTAGTTTCATGTCTCTCGAATTGTTGATATTTTAAGTTAAGATGTGGTAGGAAGTGGAAACAACATTAAAAAAACCATCATAACCCTTCAAATGATGTCCACAGCTGAATTCTCTTCCTCAAGCTGGAGCTGCAAAACCAATGTTCAATGACATTCATACAGACTTCAAAAAACAACTATTAATGTGACTTAAAACTTAAGGCTCACAAACAAGCCCGACACTTGATAATATCAGGAATAAATATAAAACAAAACTTTAATCCAACAAGTCTAAAATCATGGCAACCTTCTGTTATTTGCTCCAATTATAAATAATTGAAGGCTTGCTCACTCAGCTCTTGAATTTCTGTCAGATTAAGGTGGTCCACATCTGTGAAGCAACACTGACAAAGCGGCTGATTGAATTTGAGAATACCGAGTCCGGAGCTCTAACGGTTTGTCTCTACCTATATTTAATTGCTTTATCATGCATTTATTTAAACTCACACACCCAGATGTCCTGGGCAAACTGTGGCATCCTAGTCACAGGTAAGATGCTTTCACCACTGCATCCTGAGTGAGGGACTGCTTTATCATGCTTAAGTCTTCAAACCATTGCAGTTGGTTTGAAAAAGATGTGCACCGGAGGCACCTATTAAATTTGATCTTTGAGTTCATTCTTAAACTGTCACCTCCACTATCTCCTTACAATTATATAATATTTTTTTTGCGTATAAAACAATAAAAAAATACTGTATTGTTTCTATCACGTAGAAAAACTCACAGACATGGCCTTGGACACATGCTGTGTCAGTGATTTACTTTTGGAGCTTGTAATTTATTGTATTGAATATGGATTGAAATTGATTTTTGACTAGATTGAGGAGTTTGAGAAGAAGTCAGAGGAGTTCAACAACCAGACAAATAATCTTTGCAGTACAGAGTTGCCTATGAAGTCTCCTAATAAAGGGCAAAATGCTTCTGGTAGTGGCGAACTTCTCTGTCAGCATAAGGATACTGAGGCTCCTCTGTTTGCTTATGGTCTTTGTGAAAAATGCTACAAAGAAGTAAATTCTCAACCTCTAATAGATAGTTTGGCATTATTTCCATCTCTTTTTTCAGTTCTTGTGGCTGTTATTACAGTTCATGATACTTTCTGGAGGCCTTAATGGTGGATCAGATCCTCCAGCTTTCCAGCTTGCTGAGAGGAAGAGAATGGCTGCCGATAACTCTGAGAATCAGGATTCATCAATGTTCCCTGGCCCAACTGAAAGCAACAACAAACTTAACAATGTTTTTTTTCTTAAACTCATGACCCCCCCCCCCCCCCCCCTCTCTCTGTACTTATTTATGAATTTAGTTCGTCTGGAGCAAATTGTGGCACCTTTTGTTCTTCAAGCAGACTCTAGTCTATGTTAATCCTCGCATTATGTTTACTAATAAATCGGTACTTGCCTCACATTTCCACATTACATGCTCAGAGAATGGTTTTTATTTTTTAGTTTTATTGCTAGGATAGATCAGCCTGTAAAATATGGAAGGATCATATAAAACTGTATTTGTCATTGTAGCTTCTAATTTCAAAAATCAATTATTTACTTAAAGAACTGATGATGTAAGTTCCATTAGTCTTTAAAAAGTCTCTGGCTCTGCTCTTTGGAATATTCCAGAGTGTGGTTCTTGTTGTGTTCTTAAACTCACTAATATTGTAGACAGTTCAGTTTGTCAGCCTGATATATAAAAATCTTAAAGTTTCTTTGGAAGAAACGATGTTAGTTGAGATTTTCCATAAAGTGTTAGTTATGGTCCAAGTGAAAAAACAATCAGCCGATGATTAGTCTAGTTGAAACTGGAAATTTTCATTTCGTGCAGCAATGTGCTGATTGGAATGTTTAAACAACAGTATTCTAATAACGGTGTGACTGCATTTAGGTACGGGAATGAACTTTTTTTCTTTCTTTCTTTTCTTTTCTGTATATTGATGTTCCTTAATGAGCGATTTTATATGCTCCTTTCGGCAACATATCTCTTGAAGGTCTTGACCTTTTTCTTTATACATTGTGGGTTGAAAATCCTGTTCTTCTTGATATGCTTTGTGTTCTAACATCTTTGAACCATTAACATATATTTCTCACTGAACTTATCAGCTAATAGGATTGTACTAGTATTTTTTTTTATCCTCTTAATATCACTATAATGTTTTGTTTCGTTCATATTGCAGTCTGATGAACCGGGGAGCTTCAAGAAAGCAATTGAAAATGATGTTGTACAACCAGCACACACTGATTCCACAGGCACGACATTTTTTTAAAAATTCATATAGATGTATTAAAATGATTTATCAATGTATGATTTGTATTGATGGCGGAACTCTAATCTTAATTAATGATACCAGGTGTGACGTTGCAGTCAAAAACCAATCATGATACTGCTAGTGACAGAATGGATGCTAGTGATTTTACTTTGGAGGAGTCAGAGAGTTTATCAGACATTGATGATGTTGAGGTTTGTAAATTTTCTAAGATCATTTATGTGCAGATGTCAAGATTTATGGCCAAACTATGAAATTTGTATGCTTGGTTCTGGTTGATTTACGTCTAGATATCCACCCTGGTCAAATGGTCGAAGCTGGTGAAATGTGGTTCTTGAATTGTAGTTCAAAATGATTGATTGGTTGCCAATTTTTTAGATAAAGTTGTGTTACTTCCGCAAACTTATACTAAAGTCTCTGGATTGCATACTTTATTTTGGCTGGAGTAGTAGCTTTTTTTGCCCTCCTTTGATTTTTTGAATGCCCATATAAAAAGAACTATTTTTATGGTTCACTTCATGTCATAATACTTAAGAGATAGGTGCTTTCTTCTCATATACGTGCTATTATATGATAAGTTACTTGAGTTGTCACTTGGCTTTACGTATTATCAGAAAATATTGATTCTCTCAATCTCATTGACCGTTGAACTAAAACATATATACTGGCAGGTGGACGAGTATATTATTAATACTGAGAAGGAGAAGAACTTGAAAACTGCTCTCTGGGAGGAGATGAACAGAGAATATCTCGAGGTACTACATTTTTGCCATGCCCTTCAGGAGTTTAAACATTCTTCCATTTCTATAGTCCAAGACGACATAGGCAGAGCTGTGTTGAAGGATACATTCTTTCATTTTTTGAACAAAAAGTATCTTGACACAATGGAGTTTATTGAAAGAAGTTGGTTACAATTCTGAAACTTCCATATGAATTTTGATTATTAGTATTCTTGTAGGATAACCCTAACAAGTTTAGTTTGGTGATTCCTATTAGCGGTCCAAAAATTGTCTAAGGATTTCATTTATAAATGTTATTCATGTGATTCTTGAGGTTAAAAATGCATATTCCATTTCACTTACACAGGAGCAAGCAGAAAAAGCAGCTGCGGAGTTGGCTGCAAAGAAAGCCCGTGAAGCCAAGTTTTCAAACTGCGACGATGTCGAAGAGAGAAGACAGGTTTCTGCAGC
>JAPKLW010008674.1:0-12998 GCA_026898455.1 Plectranthus barbatus | reverse complement strand
GAATCCGAGCCGGGGACTTAGTTGGCCATGGAGGACCCTTGAAAAGCATATCGGCGAAGGCATGGAATGTCTCGATTGCTTTCAGCCGAGCCTCTGTGTAGGCCGGGGTCTCCAGGTCGGTTTCGGTCTCCTTCCCCGGCCGATGCGCCAGGACGAGCTCGCCCTCCCCTGCGGTTAAGTCATAGATGTCTTTCTCATGCGGGACGACATTTTGTTTGTCCTTCTTCGTTCGTCGGATGGGAGGACGATCCACCGGAACCTCGGCAGGCTCCTCGCCTTTTCCTCTCTTTTGAGTCTCGGAAGTGGAAATCTGCCCGGGGGGAGTAGCCTTGGCACCAGATGGGCCATCGCCCGAAGTTTGCCCCTTGGTTAAGGCCGAGCTCGGACCTTGTCCTTTGGGGACTTGGGTCTTCTTCTTCCTCCCTTTCTTCTTACTCAGTTGCTCCTCCTGGAATTTGATCAGCTCGTCAGGGGTAAGGCGCTCCATCGGATCGTCAATACCTTCTATACTCAAGGTTCGATGTCGACGAAGGGTTTCAAAATCCCGAACCGGATGGTTGAAAGCTCTCCGAATTCGGTTCGAACAATACTCTGGGATTTTCTCTCGTTTATGCCCTGCAAACATTAAAACAGAGGAATAATGAGTAATAAGAAACAAAACTCGAGCTCGAGGAAAGAATACAACACGTACTATTTGGAGTACGGAGCACCCCACTCAGCCCGGGAAAATCATTGGGAATTTGGACGAAGAAGAATTATTGGATCCACTTTTTTGAATTCGACTTCGTCCCCGTAATCATAGGGGATGGATGATGTGAACACTTCGAAAAATAATAATACGACTCCCCGTTCATGGTGATTAAATTGTATAAATCATTCCATTCGGTTAGGGTTGGTTCTTCCAACCCAGCATCTCGGAAAAGAAGATATGTACCGAGCATGTGGCACCATGCAATGGGGGAGAGCTGTATGGGAGCCAAGTTGTAGTATTCTAGAATACTTACAAAAAATGGATGAAGAGGAAGATGAATACCGAACTCGAAGAATCGAGCTGAAAAAACCATGAAGCCAAGTGGCGGACGATGGGCTCGTTGGTCGGAATCAGGAGCTATTGAGTTTAACCTATTTGATAACCCATGAAGGGTGAAGAGCCCATCAAGTTTTATACGGTCAAGGTCCGATGGAATTAATTTCAAACTACCAACAACATCTCGGTCATATAAGGGAGGAAAAACACCCAGAGATAAACCAGAGGAACGTTCTAAGGAAAGGTCAAAAGAGGAATGTTGATCTTCGACTTCGACATTTTCAAGAGTATTTTCTATCCTATTCGAATGCCCGGGGGCTTCGAGATTTGGTTCGGCTTCAATTTCGGTATCAGGATTCTCCGCCAAAATATCTTCAACTAACCTACTGCTAACCTCGGATTCAGAACTATAATACGAGCTAGTACTGCTATCGCTCGAGCTATTGCTAGAACTCATTCTTTATAAAAATAAAAAGAGAAGTTCGAAGTTTACAGTTATATACTAACCCCGAGATCGAGCAGTGAAAAGTTCGGCTAAAGTTCTGTTCCGAGGTAAAAGTACGAGGTGCGAAAGGTAAAAGTAAAAACTGAAAATGACGGAGCTCAAGCTATTTATAGAGAGATTATTCTAGAAACTCGTGCACGACCTTCGAGCTCCACCAGTAAGCGTTTGACACCTATCAAAAATTCAAATTTCGAAATTTGTCCGATCCCGCCTCGAGGAAGTTCAACCGTTTTTAGGCGGTAAAAATATATAATTCGAGCAAAATATGTTCGAACTCAAAGAGCTTAAAATTCGAGCTCGAACTCAGAAAGCTCAAATTTCGAGCTCTTTTAAAATATATATATATATATATATATATATATATATATATATATATAAATTACTCCCTCCGTCCTAGGACAGTCGCAACGTTTTCCTTTTTGGTCCGTCCCAGAACACTTGCAACGTTTCCCTTTTTGGAAAGTTTTTATTAATTAATTATTCACTAAACCTACTCTACTCCTACTCCACTATCTCTCATATCTCATTATCTCTCCTAATCATTAACCTACTAATTTAACCCCACTAACTTCTCATCACTTTTTCTTAACCTCCGTGCCGGGTCAAACGTCTCAAGAGACCCGGGACGGAGGGAGTAATAAATAATTTTTTAGGCAATTAAGCCCTTGGCCGGGTTAGCCATCTAAAATTCCAAGAATCTTAGGATGCCGAGGTCAAAAAAGAGCTCCCATCTGATAAGATTTCTTGAAGGCTATAAAGCCAAATCAATCGATCCAGTAAACAGCCAGGATCAATTTCGGCATAGTATACCCATGGGTTCGAGGTCGCTCCTCGAGTGGCTCGTGAGAAATCACTTGTCATTTTTCAAAAGCTGCAAGGGGCATCCTTTGTAGAAAATGTCGGGTTTGGCCAACCGCGGACTAGGGATAATCGTAAGTCGAACCACGAGCTTCGCAGATACGCCCGAAATAAAAAAAATATATATATCCCTAAAATTCGTCGAGCTAAGTCTCACGATACGGGAAAAATTATATCTCCTGAACATCCTCGAAATAGGAATTCGAGGTAGGGAAAATCTATTTCTTTTGTGATTTCGTGCAGGAAAAAGAATCATTGAAATCGAGTTAATTACTTCGGCTTCGCCAAACTCCAAGTAGTTCGGACGAAAGCCGGGGGGCTGTTGTTATGACCCAAAAATGAGCAAGCCCATTTTGGAGTCCAATAAGACAAAAAGTCAAAAAAGCCCAAAAAGAAGAAGTGTGAAGCAAGTAATTCAAGACAAGAATGCTCAAGGTGAAGACAAATTCCGAGCTCGACCTCGTAATTGACCGAGCCCCTTATTTGCCGAGCTACCCTTCGAACAGACTTCTCAACTAAAAAGAACATCTCGCGGAACATTACGTCAAGTACGGAAGATTGGTTCGTTCGAGCTGAGAGCTCGAACCATATACTTGGTGGGATGTCAACAGAGACAACTCAATATAGAGGATGCGGCCATTCAAAACGTCGGTTCACTCGAAGTGTTGCATCTGCTAGCCAAGGGTCGTTTAGCTCGATTGGTTTCCTATAAATAGGATCCTCATTTATTGTAAAAACACATTGAATTCAACAATTAATACAATATTTAAAGCAATACAAGTTATTCAGCTCTACAAATACAGTTTGTCTTTATCATTTATTACGCATTTATCATTTTTTCAATATTTCAATTTAGTATTCTTAGAAAAAAGTAATCTCCAAATTATTGAGCATCAACAATTGTAATGTAAAACATAAGAAACATAGTGCATTGCATGGACATCATTATAAGATTTATCTTGAAGAATAATATATATTTCTTGAGATATAAATATTTAATATTCTTAATATTGATGAGATTGATAGAAATAATGAGATGATATGAAACCTTATATTCAAATGTGTGTATATGCATAACATATAAGATAAGTGGTGTAGTGTGTACAGAAAAAGATAAAAAGCAAATAAAATTAATTCTAATATGATGAGTTGAGTAATTTAAAACATACTATTTAATTTAACTAACATTAAAGATTTAATCTAAACTACATCGGATTTAAATATATCACTACTCTAAATATAATTTATATAAATTAATAAACAAAAAATATACGAACTGCGCATCGCACATGTATGAAACAAATATTTATAATAGCGGAAGACAATTTAAAGCTTGACTACAACTCAACTAAAAACTTAAAGTTTAAGGTAAACATAATCAATTTTTAATATTTCATTACTGCATATCATATTATAAATTTAATTTAATAGTAATGTATATATCATGTGCTCAATCTAGTTATTACATCATCCTATAAAAAGATTCACTTACTTCTATAACTGAAATAAATACCTCAGTCTGTCAAACTAACAACTTTTGGCATAGAGTGGTGACTCCCATGACCAAAAAAACTGGCAAATTTGGCAAAGAAATGTTGGGTTGAAATTTTGAATGTGTACACATGAGAGTGGAAGGAAATGGATTTGTGCATAACATTCAAAGTCAATGCATAATAAATACTCCCTCCGTCCCGGCTGAATTGTCCCGGGTTGACCGGGCACAATAACCAAGGAGTGTGAGTGTAAAGTTAGTTGAGTGAAATTAATATTTTATTGTTGAGTGTAAAAAAGTTGCCTTTTTAAGTAATGAGACAATTGAGGTGGGACGGACGAAAAAGGAAAATGGGACAATTGAGGTGGGACGGAGGGAGTATATAAGTGCAGTTTTGTCAACTTAGGATTTAAAAAACAAATTAATTTATGAGCAGAAAAATGAGTTATTAATTTAGAAACTATGTAAAAATCTTCAAATCAAAATGGGAATTTTGAAAATTCTCAAGTTCTTAATTGACGATTTGCAAATAAAATAGATTTCAAATATTGGATTGAATTATCTTGTATCCGTAAATTAATTTTGTTTATTTTTGGGTTGCTCTCCACAAGATCTGATCATCTACTATCCAATTATTTATCATCAACATTTCATTTTCAATAGCTCTAGTTTTAATAATACTTAAAAACAAAAAATAATTATAATATAATTTTACTCTATAATTTATCAAAAAAATAATTGAACTAAGACTTAATGCTTAGTATGGAATAATAAATCTCAATAATTAAATGTGAAATCAAAATGAAAACAAATACTATATGTTATTCTAAATCCTAATTTGGTAGAATCAATTAACTTGACAGTTTGTTAATAAAAAACCAAAGCAGATAAAAGAAAAAAAAAATAAAAATATGTGCGATATTTATAAACACAGCTACATTAAAATGACATCAGCCAGTCCCAAAATTCATGAACCTAAACACTGACAGCCAAAATTTTATTTTATTTTATTACAAATTAGCATTTGTTTCTAGGGTTCGAGAAGGGGGCATTTCTTATCCGCCGTTTACGAAGAGCATTCGCTATCGATTTGCTTAGCTGTTTATGCTGCCAATTTCTTCGTTTCAATTTCTTCTTGTTCTCCACTCTGTATAATAAGCGGAAGACTAACTAACATTCGGCCACTGTTTTTCACCGTCCGTTGAAGGTAAGGTAAGTTGTAACGCCAGCTTCTTTTTTTTTTTTTTTCCATTTTTTTAATTATATTTTGTATACATGATATATGTTCTTTGATTTTTCAAACTGGTTGTTGTTTTGCCCCCCCCCCCCCCCCCCCGTGCATCTACAAACTGTAATTTTGGTTTTGAACAATGTAAATGCTAGGCACTTGGAAGTAAACTGTAATAATTAAAAAATACAAACTATTATGCCGTGGAATGCATTGTGAAGAACGAGTATATGAAGTTGAAAATACTTAGTAATGTATTTGTTTACGTATGATGTCTGAATCAAACTCGTATGGTTATTACATGTTTTTTCAATTATCCTTCTAACAATATGCTGTGAAGATAGTAATAATTTGCTGATTTTGATAGAAGCACTTAAATAATAATGTTGATGATTTGACAGTTAGTCGGGAAAATGGCAGTCGTGTGTAATTCTGCAGAAAACTTATTTGTAGTATATTAGTAATTTAGTATAGAATATAGATGTGAGTGATGCAGTGCCTTGTGTTGATAAAAACAACCTAGTCGGCATTTGTGCTATTAAGTTACCAAACTCAAATCAACTTAGATATAAGGTGTAGGTAGTGAGTAATCTTCATGCGATGAGTTGAATATATCATACTAGCTGACTGACAGAAACTGAAACATCATCTATGTTGCGTAGATAATTTTTCGCTGTTACATCTATATCCAACTTATTTATCCTGATGAAATAGAGTCCAAGGAATGCCCTCCACCTTCTGTTAACTTGATCACCTTTCTATGACAGTAAATCTATTTTCTTTATTTATCTGAGCTTGGGTTGTTTGTTGCGTATCTCTTCAGACTTTGTAATTTCTGAAACTCTACCATCTGTATAACAACTTTACGTGGGTGCACAATAAGTGACTATGATGCTGAACCAGATTGTTTTCCTCTTTTGGCTTTAACTCCAGCTGCTCAGTGCCCACCAACTTCTTCCCATGACATATCCTGTAATGTTAATCTTAACTTCCCCTCTTTGGGAGAAATGATTACCTACTAAGAGCTATTTTCCATCTGTTGCTTGCTCTTTTCGATGAGTGCCATTTTCCTCTTCCTCATTCTCATCCTTCATCCGTCCCTACCCAAACTTCCTTCTAAAATAGAATCTGGTGCCAATGCCAATCGGATATTATTTATTTGTTCTTTTATATTTAGGTCGTATTCTTTGCTTTCTGGTAATGTCCCCTTGGCCTATTCTTGATATCTTGGGCCTATTCTTTGCTTTCTGGTATTGTACCCTTGGCTCGTTTTTCTAAGACACAGGGATGTGTTAATGGTAATTATCATGGAAAAGCAAACAAATGTATTGGCATCTAACAAAATGCTTTGGTTGGACCTTAATTTAGAGTTTAAACTTGGTGAAGTTTTTTGCATTCCTGAACTCACTATATAATTGAAGTGGTTGGTGACAGATTAGTCTTTTGCCGTCACCTTCTTATATGTTGAATTGTATAATCAGTTGTGAAACACTTCAAATGTTAATGTTATAAAGCATTGAGAAATGAGAGTTGTGAAAAAGCATCCAATAGCTTATCACTTAGATGCATATGTGAAAATAGCTGGTCTTCTAATTGTATTTATGGCTATTGTAAAAAGCCATTTAGTCAGTTCAGTGGCATGCTGTTATTAAAACTAAATTTTGTACTATGTTCTATGTTCACTGACCTGGGGTCTAGTTCCCTATTGAGCGTTCATTTTAAATATTTTATTTGATAGATAGAATGTATGTTCATGCTTCTTAAATAATTATCCATTAAACAACCTAAACCATTGTTTTCTGTTTGGATTGTGTAGGCTTGATTTGGTTGGTCTTTTTTACTTAATCTTTAAAGACCCATAGGCTAAACATAATTAATGAATAAAAGTGCAGCTGTTTCTGGGTTCAATTTCAGGTTTTGTTGGATATTGATATATGGATGTTTATATATGTTATTAATTGCACTCTAGTATAGTTGAAGTTTGGATTTAGAATATAGATGTGTGAATAGTGACGAGGGTAAAACTATTATAGAAGCTACGTACTCAATCCTAATTGGCCATGACTAATTATTTTGTTAATTTGTTGTCTTTTTTCTCCTTTTGTCATATGAATGCCATTTCAACTTATATAACAGCCACTTGCGCAAAGTCTTTATCAATCAGTTGTGCTATGAATAATTTTGCAATACAAGTTTATACCAAAAGTTAAAAAGTCGTGAACTGTTCGATATGAGCGATGATTTTGTTAACTGCATTTGAGGTTGCTCATTAGTCACATTCATGGCTCCTGTGCATTAAATGGCTGCAGGACAATTACAGAGTGGACATGTATTGAGGAAGTGGTATTAATCTTTTAAGCAATTGGTCATTCTAATTATGGAACCTGTAGCTTTTGACTTGTTGGGGATTCTCTCTTACACCATTCTTTGTTTTTTTCCTATTGGATAAGTATGGTCTATCGTGATTTTAATTTCCTTGTCAACTGTTTCTCATTTCAAATTGCTTGCTATTTCCCCTCCATTTTTTTTGCTGTGAGTGCATTTCTCCTATATAATTGATATAGACTGAATTTTTGGCCTTCTCTTTCTTTTCCGGCATCAGTCATTATCTATTTATCAAGATATTCAATGATTTTTGTACCTTAATGAGCATCAAGCTCCTACAATTCAACATTCTCTCTTGCCTGTTTCTGTTGTGTACTACATTTTGTCACCCCTTGTTTTAACTTTGTTCACTTTGAAACTCCTTGGAGCCATACCTCATGGACCCAATTCAATCAATATTCTTGCTCTGGATCTCCTTATGCCCTTTCTTTTTTGCTATGCCGATCCACATTTTTCTTCTTTCTTTTGCAAATGTATCCGGCTTCTGCACTTTTCTCAGAGCTGCTATAGAAGCTTCTTATTTTGGAGATATAAGATGCCAAGAACCAGGGCAAGTTCTGCTGCTTCTAAATCTGCTGAACCTGAGAAGCTTGTTGAGGCTGAAGAGCAGGTTGAACTTGGTGCTGACAATGACATGGAAGAGGAAGAAGAAGTTGAGTATGAGGAAGTAGAGGAAGAGGTTGAGGAGGAAGAGGTTGAGGAGGAAGAGGAAGAAGTTGAAGAGGAAGTTGAGGAGGAGGAAGAAGAGGAGGAAAATGATGCTCGGAAAGAACCTGATGGTGATGATGAAATGGAAAATGCTGAAGGTGAGGAGTTAGAAAGAAAGCATGCTGAGCTTCTAGCACTTCCTGAACATGGTTCAGAGGTGTACCTTGGTGGGATTTCACATGATACTTCTAAAGATGACCTGAAGCGCTTTTGTGAATCGATTGGGGAGGTTATGGAGGTAAAACTTGATTGATTTTATTTGGAAGCCGTAGATGGTGAATTTGTGATGGGCATGCATGTTATCAACAGGTCAGGATAATGAAGGGAAAGGACTCAAATGAGCACAAGGGATATGCTTTTGTAACCTTCAGGTCGAAGGAGCTGGCTTCTAAGGCTATAAAGGAGCTTAATAATAAAGAACTGAAGGTGTGTTAGGCAGCACAAATTTGATTTTAACTATTTTATATAATGTGATTTTAGTTAAATTCCACTTTAACTTAAGTGGATGGTTGTTGAAAGCCAGCATTGTCATATTTAAATCTCTGTTTTGTCTGAAAAATCTTAGGGGAAGAAGCTGAAGTGTTCCACTTCTCAAGCAAAACACAAGCTATTCATAGGTAATGTACCCAGGAACTGGGGAGAGGAGGATGTGAAGAAGGTAGTGAATAAAGTAGGCCCTGGAATCGTCGCCGTGGAACTTTTGAAGGTTCGGATGCTTTTTTTATTTTGACTTAGTTCATTATTTAATCTTGCTCACTTATTTTTTAATCTTTTTCATAAAATATATATGTGTATGTATATTTTATACCGTCATATATCATCTGCCTGAATTTTTGGTGATCTGTAAAACATATCTCATATAGGACCCACAAAACTCAAGTCGGAATCGTGGATTTGTTTTCATTGAGTACTATAATCATGAATGTGCTGAGTATTCTAGACAAAGGATGTCTGATCCAAAATTCAAGCTTGATGATAACTCTCCAACTGTGAGTTGGGCTGATCCCAAAAGTGCAGAATCTCCGTCTTCTCAGGTCTTTGTTATTTTCTTTTTCTTCAGTATGATTCTTGTTCATCTCTGTTAATTGATCAGTTAACTTTGTCGTGATCTGGTTAGAACTTTCAATATTATTTTTATTACTGGTAGCTTGTAAATCATGTACCACCATTTTCCCATTGACTATATCCTGTCTTTAACTGATTCTATTGCTGCTGTGTGTGTTTACTATTTCTGGCTCTCCTGCTGTCATTAAACTTCCTAAATGAAGATGCATGTATCTTGAAAAAGGAAATTTGTTGATTGCTCTGATCATAGTGAAGGTTTTTCTTTTGATTTTGGAATGGATCATAGGGAAAGCTTGTTGATTTCCTTGGCTTATCGGTGCTAATTGAGCAATACTTGCCTTTCTACACAGTTACTTGCATGAGCTTGATTGTGAGTGGATTTGCAAGAAAAGAATTCCTAATGCTTCTGCTTGAGTTTATGAATTGGGTGTTGGTATTCCCACCTGTAACAAACTATTTTAATATTCACATGAATCTAACTGCTTACTGCTGTACAGGTCAAAGCAGTCTATGTGAAGAACTTGCCAAAAGATGTAACTCAGGACCAGCTTAAGGAGCTTTTTGAACGCCATGGAAAAATTACAAAAGTTGTTCTTCCTCCAGCCAAACCAGGTCAGGAGAAGAGCCGATATGGTTTTGTTCACTTTTCAGAAAGATCGAGTGCAATGAAAGCTCTAAAGAATACAGAGAAGTATGAGATTGATGGTAACTCCCTGTTCCATCTTATTTCCTAGTTTTTTTTCTTTTGTTTTCTCAGTTATAGGATTCCAGTAGGGTTTATTCTGCTTCGCTCTTCTTTCTCTGGCTATCTTTGACAGGTCAAGTTGTAGAATGCTCACTTGCCAAGCCACAAGCTGATCAGAAAAATCTCGGGGGATCTAATTCACAGAAGGCAGCTATATTTCCATCGTACCCACCTCGCATGGGATATGGCATGGTTGGAGCATCCTATGGTGCTCTAGGTGCAGGATTTCCGGGTGCAAACTTTGCCCAGGTAAGAAGCTTTTTTTGTTTTCTTTTCTGCTTGACTAGATTTCGCTTCAGTTCTGGTTAAACTCTCATGTAAACCCTATTTCGTTTGCCTTTGTTTCACAAGCTTACAGCTCCTATTCTCAATCTTGTTTATACAGTTGTTTTTTTAGAGTTTGAATGACAAAAGATTACATGTATTGCTGGCAGATTTCTGTAGTTTATGACTGGCTTGCTTGTGTACATAATACTTCAGAGTTTAGGAAACATGTGAAATCTCTTAAATAAGATGAATGCTAGTTTAAAAAAAGCGCGCCTCAGGTATGGTCATTCCGCCATTTTGTACCTGATGCGAGCGGTTTCGATGATGCGGTCCGATGCACTGCGATGCGGTCTGAGGCGAACGAGGCGCGATGCGGTGAGGTGCGGGCGCATCTCCTATGTAATGCATCGGTTGCAAAAAATTGGAAAAAACTTATAAAATATTTTAATTAACCCTAATATATATATATATATATATATATATTGAGATCAAAACCCTAATACTTAAAAAACTGCCCACCCAGAACCTAATCGAGATCCCCCACCCACCTTCCCAACTCTATCGCAGCCAATGGCTGCATTGTTCACTTGCGCTGCTGCCCACCTCCTTGGCGGTCGCCCCTGCTCGCGGCTTGCTTTCTTCGCTTGCTGCGCCGCTGCCCAACTCTGCTCCGTGCGTTCTTCGGTTGCTGCCCCGCTGCCATCCTTCTCGCCAGTTGCCCGTCTCCTCTCTCTCTGTCTGCAACTGCTCCATTTCTTATCCAATTTATGTTTCTTATTTGTTGGTGTATAATTTATGTATTGCTAGGATATATATATATATATATATATATATATATTTATGTATTTTGTTTGATATTTGTATTTATAACATTGAAATTTTACATTTAAATTATAAAATATTAAGTATATATAATTTATAGTAGCATCATTTTGATGATTTGCTCGCCTTCGCATCTTGCCTCATCGCCTTGAATTTTTTTGGCCTTATCGCATCACACTGCCTCATGCTTTTTTAAATTAAGTGCTAGATGGTGTAGCCATTATTTGAAAATCAATGCTGATGCATGGACTGGCTTGTCTTATGGACCTGGATAGTTGTTTTGTTGGATTCTGTATTGATTTCTTGGTTTTCAGTTTCATTACGTCTATTTTACAGATGAACAATTGGTTGACTGGGATTATCTTCTAATTTAATTAAGCTGATCATCTAATGAGAAGTGCCAATTAGCAATTCATACCATCTTTATTGATTATGTTTGTCATGTTACTCTGTTGATGGTGCTTTCTGCAATGCAGCCACTGCTCTATGGAAGAGGGGCTCCCCCTGGCATGGCTATGATGCCCATGCTTTTGCCTGATGGGAGAATCGGATATGTCCTGTAAGTGTAATTCTTAATAGGGTTTTCCATTTGCTGGAGTTCTATGAATCTTAAGATATTTTGTAAATACAGCTAGACAGCTTGTGATTGAAAACCAATGCAACAAAGCTATAGGCGTACAATATCTTCTAAAGTAGGGACATAAAGGCTGGTTCAAGTATGTATACTTAGTAAGAACAAATTACTTCAAAAGTAATTCCGGTAACTGTATAGAAAATTTTAATTTCAAATTGAGTTATGTGTGCTTAAAAACTTACTGACATAATTCGCATACAGGTGTTTTACTGCCTAATGGTCTATCCTACTGCCTCTAGTACTTAGCCTTAATCATTTCGAACTTTAGTTTTGTCTTCACATCACATCTTTGGCACTGATGCGTTTAGGGATATCTGTCGATTGTGAATTTCTCTTAGCATTTTATCAGAGTAGAAATGTAGAATGACCTGTTGACCATCTCATTGCTTCTACTTGGCATATACCCTCCGTTTTCTCGCTCATTAAAGTTTTCATATATTTTTTATTTGAGACCGAAGTTTTCAAAACTGATTTAGTTAAAAAGTTTGAAGGCGTTGAAGATTGAGTTTTTTTTTTTCTTTGACTGGTCTTTCGACTTCACTTCTGTAGAATTGGTGCGGAAAACCTATAAAGCTCGACAAACTAGTGAAGTATTTCTGTTTGCTTACATCATGAATTCTAATTGTTTTGATTCAACTGTCTAGGCAACAACCTGGAGTGCAGCCGCACACTCCACCACCACCGCAAAGAGGTGGGCGTGGTGGTGGTGGTGGGGGAGGAAGTTCGGGTGGGGGAAGGCGTGGCCATGACAGCGGGAGAGGACGTAATCGTTATAATCCTTACTAATTCTGGCCTCTCGATCAAATCTTAATCGGCTGCTCGTGTCTGATGGGGTGAGCATGAGTCTTACTGCTGTGGCTGTAAACCATTTGTAGTGATTGTATTAGCTCTGGGGTGACTGGCTGCATTATTCTGTTGCATCCATATACAAAAAATGGAAAAAGGAATGCCATGTCAATTAATGCATAGTTTTAGTTCAGCAGATTTTTTTTTCTTTGGGGTCAAATTTTAGCAACTTTCTGAGTGATTGATCAGGTACTACCGTACTACCCTTCCATGTATTTATGTAATGGTATTATTTTATCTAAATCTATTTGTGTTTATTGATATTATAATTACTTGGGAATTCTGAATGTTTTGGATTAAATAGACATTATTTCGGCATCTTTATTTATCCTTATTACTAAAATATTCGATTGAAATGATACTAAACCGAATAACATGATAATCCTTATATATTGCAATTCATATTACAATTGTAA
>JAPKLW010008673.1:0-13001 GCA_026898455.1 Plectranthus barbatus | reverse complement strand
CATGAATATGTGTAGGTAAATCCTTATTCAGATTCTAGGGTTTATGTGATTGTCTTGGATGCATGTTTAGGTGATTAAATCGATCAATATTTTTAATTGGTTTATCAATTCTTGTGCTTTTTCTTAATCTGATTAAATTGGCCATTTAATTAGGTTTTCACAATTAATTAATTTGAGACTGAAAAGTGAAAATTGATTAAGGGATCTAAGAATTGATAATATGGATTTTTATTATGTCTGAAAAGAGGAATTTAATTCATAGGAATAAATCTGATGTTCTTTGGGAGTTGTCAATTTTTCTAGAGACCGAAAGGATATAGGAAATTGATAATCTACTTTATGAGTTGCCAAACCCTGGAATTTGTAATATATTCCTGATGTTCCACCAAATCTTTATTTTAAATTGATCGATGAAATTCCCTTGCATGCTATCCTTGACATGAACTTGCCCTGGAATCTGATCTTTTCTCTCGTGTTTGAAAACCCGATTTTAATTCCCTGCTTTACTTTAATTTTCTTGCAAAAGTTAATTTTAAATTTCAAAACCCTTTTAAATTTCTATCTACTTAGACAACAAACCGAAAGCAAATAATTCAGTATATGAGATGTTCGCTTTTACAATCTCTGTGGGACAATAATTTTAACTTGTCACTATACTATAAAAAATCATTATAAAAAATTAGTGATCAAATTTTGGCGCCGTTGCCGGGGATTGTTAAGAATTATCTTGTTATTGAATCTGTTTAGGGTTGTTGATTTAAGTTGTAATTTTAATTTTAATTTCCCTTTCAGTGTTGAAAAATTTCCTTATTAATTTCCTTTAAAATTTTCGCCAGTTTTCCCTTAAATTTTACCCTCTGTTTCGACCGACAGAGAAAATTTCGACCGACAGAATCTCTGTCGATCGACACGATTTCTGTCGACCGACAGAGAAGCTGTTTTTCAGATTTTTACTGTTTTATCGTTCAGTTCGTGTGCTAGTTAATTTAATTCAGTTTTATTGCTGTTCTGTGTGCACTCACTTTTCCCGTGATTGATTTTCAGGTAGTTAATGCACACAAGGAGGAGTGGTAAGGCACCGATTCCTATCAACCTTGAGATTGAGGCTACGTGCAGAAGAAACAATAGCCGGAGACACCGAGAGGAAGTCGCTTCCAGCAGTGAAACTGTCAAGATGGCCGATGATCATCAAGAGAACATTCCCAACCTCACTCCCGAGCAAACAGCTGAGCTTTTGAGAGAGATGCACGCCATGCGGGAGCGTATGGTTATGCTGAAGGGTTTCGTGAACTGAATCACGAAGTCCGTTTACCAAGGATCGTTAATTGGAATATCAAAAATAAATTGCTATGCCTATGAACAATCCTAGCATGCTCCTATATTATTATGCATAAGAAGGTTATGCGGAATACCTGGATTGAAGAACGATGAAGAACGCGTGCGCGGAGATGCCCTTTGATCTTTCCCACGCACCAAGATTTAATTTCCTAACAGATTGAGGAAATTAATCTAAAGAAAATAAATGAATATTTTCGAAAATAATGAGGAGAGAGAAGAAGAAGAATCCTCCTGATCTGATCTTCTGATCTGTATCCCAACTCGATCTGAAAATCTGGTGAAGATTATCTATCAGATCCTTTGCCCGGTTGAGAAGCAGAATTTCCTCCTCGTATCTCAAACTCACTCGATCACTACAGCTCCCAATGCTCTGGTTTGCTGTATGCAACTTGTGATCTTATGAGTAGTAGGTGTATTGAGTTCTGAGATACTGAGGCCTATTTATAGGAAATTCTAGGCTTCTATTGGGCTTGAGTTATCATGGGCCAGACCAGGGACCAGAATGCAAATTGCAAATAAGGCCTATGAATTAATTAATTCCCATATTCAACCCAGAATATAATTAATTAATTAATATTGATTCATGCCACCAGAGAATCAATACTGTCCTACCTATTTGCTACCACGTTTTGTGGAACGGGTTGCATTGGACTCGGTTTATCCCCACATTTAAGGTTACAGACATTCGTTAATTAATTTAAGCTCTGACAAGCTATTTAATTAATTAACATCTTTAATTCCTGAATCAATCCACTCAAACCTTTTCACTTATGCTTGAACTTAATCAGCCTGCAGGACTTTAGCATAACGAACCTTTTGAGCTGTTCAGGGAATGTCACCATCCTATACTGGATGTGGTTACCTAGTTCAGATACCAGACAGTCATACACAGATTGATATCACCCAAGACTGCAGAAGTACAGGTTCAACTAGAACCCTCTCTACAACTCAAAGTGATATACAATATATGTATACTTCTGTATCCTCATATAGGTTTAAGATTCCATCGAGTCATAAAGATCTAGATTCTTTTAATGTCAGATAAAAGAATCGATCTTGACTTAGGTCCTCATCAATGTGTGCCCCACACCAGCATACCAAGTCATCCAAGATAAGATGCTTATCCGCATATGCTGCAGCCTACACCGACAGTTTATCCTGGAACTGTCTCAGCTGTGATGACCTTTTATATCTCGCTAGGTCAAACGATCCATACGATCTTCCGTGATCTTCTACACACCGTATGATCTCCCTATCTACGAGATAAGAGGATAATTGTGTTTGCGACACATGTTTGTTAATTCAGACAGGAGATGAACATACAACAATTATGATTCCCAGTATATTAACCAATAAACCTTGTACATAATATACCAATCATAATGCTTTCAGTATATAAATCCATCATATGCTGGAGCAGGAAAGAGCCAAAAAGAAGAACAACGATCCACCTGATGAATCCTCAGATGATGAAGATGAGGATGATGATCTAGGGATTGATGATGACGAGGATGAGGATGCTATCCAGAAGAGATACAGACCTAAGTTCCAGGAGACTGATTTCAGCATTGGCATCAATGCCAATAACTTTGAGCTGAAGACTGGGTTAGTGCAGATGGTTCAGCAGAGTCAATATGGGGGCCGAGCTACTGAGGACCCCTATGCTCATCTTGACAAATTCATCATGCTCTGCAACACCGTGAAGATCAATGGAGTCAGCAAGAGTGCCATGCGAATGAGGCTCTTTGCCTTTTCTCTGCGTGACAAGGCCTAGTCATGGTTTACTGCGTTGGATAAGACCAACATCAGCACTTGGAAGGAACTAAGGAACGCATTCTTGATGAATTTCTTTCCCCCAAGTGTCATCAGGAAAAGGAAGAAGGATATTACTAGGTTTGCTCAGAGGCACGATGAGAATTTCTATGAGGCCTGGGAGAGGTACAAGGAGTTGTTGCGGTTGTGTCCTGGTCACAATCTTTGTTTGGCAGATCAAGTGGAGACTTTTTATGAAGGATTGAATGAAAAGACTGTCGAGCTGGTGGACTCCACATTGGGAGATTCTGTGATGACAAAGGGTCCCAAAAAAGCCATGGCCTTCTTTCAGAAGATGGCAACTAACAGTCAGAGATGGTCTAGCAGCCGCAAGGAGCCAGTTAAAGTTGTGGAGAAGGTAGCAAAACCCGAGGTAGACCTAATGGGAGAGATCAAGAAGTTGAGAGAGGATTTTGCCAAGATGGAATCTGGACGAACCATTGCTGCTGTCGATCCAATTTCGTCCTCTTCTGGTGAGACTGATGCCGCCGATGTCAACTTTGTCCAAAGAGGTGGTTATCAGAATAACAACCGAGGGGGATATTCACAAAATCAGGGCTACAATCAGAATTACAATCAAGGCTACAATCCCAACCGAGCAAGGAATCACCCAGGTTTCTCATATTCAAATCCTGAAGCTGCCGAGCAACCGCCTGCTGGAATCAATGTGGAGAATGGAGAAATTGTTGAGCCAAAGAAGAAGTTGAGCCTCGAGGAAATCCTAGCCAAGTTCATGCAAGAGTCTGATAAGAGAGTTGGAAATTTGGAGAAAGAAGTAGAAGGTATCAACTCCAAAGTTGACAGAGTGGAGAAACATGCTCAGATCATTGAGACACGGGTCAGCCAGATTGCCGCATCCCTTGGCACACAACACAAACAAGGGCAATTACCGAGCAACACTCAGGCCAACCCAAAGAATCAGAGAAATCAGGTCAATGCCATTACTTTGAGGGGTGGCAAGTCTTACAAGGGACCCGAACACAAAGGGGTCGAATCTGAGGCCGAAGAAGGGAGTGAAAAGGAGCAGGAACCCGAGGCAGAAGCCTCTATTTCGATCGACAGAAATTATGTCGATCAAAATGGAGTTCCAGAACTAAAAATCGATTCAGGAGGTTCTGTCGATCGACAGAACCCCTGTCGATTGACACAAATGCCAGGACAAGGAGGAAAGTTGCCCCCGATGCCGTATCCGCAGCGATTTGCTAAGAAGAAGGTGAATGAGAGGTATGCACGATTTTTAGAGAACATGAAGAAGGTGCACATCAATATTCCTCTCGTGGAAGCTCTACAGGAGATGCCAGGGTACATCAAATTCCTCAAGGATATGGTCACACAGAAGAGACCTATGCTACAGCACGAGACGGTGAACCTATTTGAGGAATGCAGTGCTATTATTCAGAAGAAGCTGCCTCTGAAAAGAGAGGATCCGGGTTCATTCACTATTTCTTGTGTCATAGGTGGAGAGACATTCGGCAGGGTGCTTTGCAATTCTGGAGCAAGCATCAATCTGATGCCGTTGTCCATTTTCAAGAGACTGGAGATTGGAGATATCAAGCCGACTACCATCACTCTTCAGATGGCTGATAGATCGATCTCTTATCCGAGAGGAATTGTGGAGGATGTCCTAGTGAAAGTCAAAGATTTCATACTCCCGGCTGACTTCGTTGTTTTGGACATGGAGGAGGATCACAACATCCCGCTGATTCTGGGGAGACCTTTTCTGAGGACCGGAGGAGCCCTGATCGATATTTGAGAAGGGAAACTGACATTCCGAGTCGACAATGAGTCTGTGACCTTCGACATTTTCAAGTCCATGCAAAAACACGATGATGGGAGTTACAAAGAAGAATGTCATATGATAGACAGTTTTGATCCGGTGATTTCTTCTCCTTTACTTTCTTTGAATTCTGAAACTGATTATCTAGAGCAATGTCTTCACCACTCCTTGTTTTCTTTTTCAGAGCTCGATGAAGCCTGTGACGAGCTTCTGGATTTTATTGTGGAGCTAGATGTGAAGGAGGAGTTACCGAGGGTAAAGGAGAACCAAAGGGAGCCTCTGCCGATCTAGTTTGTGAAAGGAGCAGAAAAAAATTGAGCTGATGCCTCTGTTTCGCTCGACAGAGCTTGTGTGTCGAATGGTGGGAAATTGCCTCCCTGTCGATCGACAGGGAGGGTGTCGATCGACACAAATTCAAAAATTCACCCAGTCGACAGGCAGACCAGGAGAAAGAAGAAGAAAGAAGTAGCCTCTGTTTCGATCGACAGAGAAGCTGTGTCGACGGAAACAGCCGTACCTGAGACTGAAAATGGGCCCGAACCACCTGTTTTGGAGTTGAAACCTCTTCCTTCTCATCTACAATATGCTTACTTGGGTCCTGACAATACTTACCCTGTGATTGTTTTATCTTTTCTTAATTTTACAGAGTTGGAGAAGCTGCTAAGAGTTTTGAGAGACCACAAGTCGGCTATTGGATGGACACTGGCAGATATCAAAGGAATCAGTCCAACAATATGCCAGCACAGGATCAACTTGGAAGAAGAGGCTAAGCCAAAGAGACAAGCCCAAAGGAGACTCAACCCTACAATGCAAGAAGTCGTGAAGAAGGAAGTACTGAAGCTTCTAGACAATGGGATGATCTATCCCATCACCGACAGCCAATGGGTGAGTCCGACTCAAGTTGTGGCCAAGAAGGGGGGAATGCAGATTGTGAAGAATGAGGATGGCGAAGAGGTGGCGACGAGACCAGTCACAGGATGGCGGTTTTGCATCGACTACCGAGCTCTGAATGCCGCCACATGAAAGGATCACTTTCCTCTGCCCTTCATTGATCAGATGCTTGACAGACTGTCAGGTTACCCCTATTACTGTTTCCTAGATGGTTATTCTGGTTATAACCAAATTGCAGTGGCCCCGGAAGATCAGCATAAGATAACTTTCACATGCCCATATAGAGTCTTTGCTTATCGGAGGATGCCTTTCGGTTTGTGCAATGCACCTGCTACTTTTCAGATGTGTATGATGTCCATTTTTCATGATCTTATTGAGCATATTATGGAGGTTTTCATGGATGACTTTTCTGTCTTTGGTAGCTCTTTTGATGTTTGCTTGCAGAATCTAGCAACAGTGATGGAGAGGTGTGTTGAGACAAACCTATGCCTAAATTGGGAGAAGTGGGATTGTACTTGGACACCGGGTGTCCTCTGAAGGTCTGGAAGTGGACAAGGCCAAGATTACAGCAATCGAGAAGATGCCACCACCACTCAATGTGAAGGGAGTCCGGAGTTTCCTAGGCCATGTCGGGTTTTACCGTAGATTTATACAGGATTTCTCTAAAATCTCTAGACCTCTTTGTAATCTGCTTGAGAAAGACGTATCTTTTGTTTTTGATGCAGAGTGTCTGAAGGCCTTCGAGCAGTTGAAGAAGGCATTGGTGACTTCTCCAGTCCTCACTTCTCCGGATTGGGATGAGCCCTTCGTGCTCATGTGTGATGCTAGTGACTTTGCAGTTGGAGCGGTTCTAGGACAGCTGAAGGGGAAACTCTTCCATGTTATTCACTATGCCAGCAAGACCATGAACCCTGCCCAATGCAATTACACCACTACGGAGAAGGAGATGCTAGCAGTAGTTTATGCATTTGATAAATTTTGGCCCTACTTGATAGGGTCGAAAACTGTTGTTTATACTAACCACGCTGCTATTAAATTTTTGTTTGCCAAGCAGGATGCCAAGCCAAGATTGATCAGATGGATCCTGTTGCTTCAGGAGTTTGATGTGGAGATCAAGGACCGAAAGGGCTGTGAGAATGTGATTGCCGACCATCTCTCCAGGTTGGAGTATCCAGTCGAGGGGGATGACCAGAAGATGAGGATCCAAGAGACTTTCCCTGATGAACAGGTCTTTGCATGCAAGGATATGGATCTCAAGGAGTACTACTGCAACAAGACTCCCTGGTATGCTGATTATGCCAATTACCTGGTGAGTGGAGTTCCCCCTCCGGAGTCTACCCCGCAAGAAAGGAAGAGATTTCTGAAGGAGGTCCGGTTCTACTATTGGGAAGACCCGTACCTATGGTGCCGATGTGCCGATACTATCATCCGCCGGTGTGTGCCTCAGTCTGAATTCTTCAAGATCATCGAAGCTTGTCACTCTTCTCCCAGCGGTGGCCACTTTGCTGCCAACATGACCGCCTTCAAGGTCCTCTCTAGTGGTTTCTACTGGCCGACCATCCATGGCGATTGCAAGTCGTTTATCTTCAATTGTGACAGGTGCCAGAGGATGGGCAATATTTCAAAGAAGGATGAGATGCCCCAGACCCCAGTGATTGAGGTCGAGATCTTCGATGTGTGGGGGATTGACTTCATGGGACCCTTCCCACCTTCAGGAGGGTACACTTACATTCTTTTGGCTGTTGATTATGTTTCTAGGTGGGTGGAAGCCATTCCGACGACCACCAATGACTCCAAAGTTGTGGTGAATTTCCTCCAGAAGAATGTGGTGACAAGATACGGCACTCCGAGAGCCTTGGTGAGTGATGGTGGGTCTCATTTTTGTAACCGTACTATTTCTGCTCTTCTTGCTCGCTATGGTGTCAAGCATAGGGTTACTACTCCTTACCATCCTCAAGGGAATGGCCTCGCCGAGTTGTCCAATAGGGAGATCAAGGGGATCCTCGAGAAAACTGTCAAGATGAAGAAGGATTGGGCATTCAAGCTCGATGACGCACTGTGGGCTTACCGTACTGCTTTCAAGACGCCGATTGGGATGTCCCCATTCCAGTTGGTCTTTGGTAAGTCCTGTCATCTTCCTGTGGAACTTGAGCACAAGGCATGGAGAGCTGTGAAGGAGCTGAACATGAATTGGAAGGCTGCTGCTGAGAGCCGAGCTGCCTACTTGAATGAGATGGATGAATTCCATGAGGAGGCCTATGAGAACTCCATGAACTACAAGCTCCGAGCCAAGAGATTCCATGATCAAGGCCTGAAGAGGCGACAATTCTACAAAGGGGATCTGGTGCTTGTCTTCAATTCTCGCCTCCGCTTCATGCCAGGAAAGCTGCAGTCCAAGTGGAATGGACCATATACTGTGGTCAACTTCACCAGCAATGGCATGGTGGAATTAGCTGGTCAGGATGGCGCCATCTTCCGGGTCAATGGAAACCGAGTCAAGCGCTACTACAGTCCGCTTTAGATTGGAGCTGTGGAGGTGCACTATTTGGACCGGCCATGATCTGAGGTATCGTCGAGCTAACGACGTTATATGAAGCACTTGTTGGGAGGTAACCCATCATTTTATTGCTTTAATTCAGTTTTAGAGTCTATTTTCGAGTCTTAGGTGTTTTAGGATTTATTTCATGCCTTAGAAAAATTTCCAGTTTGTAAATACAGTTTTCAAAAATTTAAGCCTCTGTTTCGATCGACAGGAATCCTGTCGATCGACAGAGGGTTGTTTCAAAAAAATTGGTTAAGTATAAAAAGTCTGTCGATCGACACAAATTGTGTCGATCGACAAGGTCGTGTCTGGTTTATTTTTGTCCGGTCAATAAGTGTGTCGATCGACAGGAATCCTGTTGATCGACACAAGTTTGTTTCCATTTAAATTTCCAATTCTGCATTTAATTAATAAAAAAAAGAGAAAAAAATCAAAAAATCACGCGTCTGTCGATCGACAGGATTCCTGTCGATCGAAACAGACGCGCGCGTCTGTTTTTAAATACGCACGACAGAAACCTCCCCCCCTCATTCTTTCTTCCTCTCATTCGACACAAACGCACGCCAATGTCCACCCGATCGAAATTTTCGCCCCCTTCCTCCTATCCACTCGAGGTAATCATCTCTCTTCTCTATTCCTTCGATTTTGGGGGCTCCATTATCTTGATTTGGTATTTATTTTTGAATTGAGCCCTAGTTTTTCCCTTGTTATGCATTTGGTTGAATTGTTGAATTTACTTCGATTTATTGCATTTATCGGGTTATATTGGTTCGTTCTAGATTGTTGGAGATTCGATTTGAGTTCCTTGAGGCTTAATTGTTGATTCATTTCGATTTATGAGGAATTGAGACTTCCATTTGAACCCCCTTTACTGTTGCACTATGTTAACCTCTCCAAATTGCAAATTGTGCCTAAATTGCTCTATGAATTACGTTTTGCACTTGGTTTTGATGTTAATTGCATGATTTGGTGGTCAATTTGGAATGGGCATGCCTATTTGTGGTTCAATTTTGGGATTTTGATTCAGACACACCCCCTTTACTGTTGCTTGGTTTATGCCTTTCCCATGTGTACATTATAGCTTCTGTGGCTGTTACTTGCTGTTTTGCACTTGGACGGGGTATGAATTGCATGATAGGGTGGTTAATTAATGATGGGCATGCTCGATTGTGTTTGCTATTGATGGATTTACTTGCACTAGGCAAGTTTGGGGGAGTTTGCTACTTTGTTAGTGCTTCTTTGTGCTGATTATGATTTGTTGTTGTTGCAGAGAGCTACTGATGGCTTCATCTGACGAGGAATATCACCCGACCACTGATGAGGAGATGCATGAGGATACGGCGTCTGAAGCCGACGAGGAGCATGACCAACGCCTGGTCCCAGAGGAGCAGCCTGGTTGGGAGCCCGAGTTTGCATTTCCCGATCACCAGAGGCATTTCCAGCACATGCAGCGCTTCACCCTGAAGCCAACCCGATACCCTGATGCTGATGACTTGGTACAGATGGGCCTCGGGGACGATGTTCAGAGGCTGTTCGCCCGGTGCGGCTGGGGGGACTTCATCACCCAGCAGTGGCCCACTATTCCGCCACTGGTTCTGGAGTTCTTCGCCTCAGTGCATATCATTGAGCCGCCCCGCAGTCAGGGCCCCATTGAGCCCAACGGCATCCAGTTCCAGCTCCGAGGGCAGCCACATCGGCTCACTAGATCACAGCTGGACAGGATCTTTGGATGTGAACCGGGGGCCTTTACCACGAGCCGCCCGAATTCCAGATTGAGGAGTTATGGCCTTCCATCTCCGCTACAGCCGACCCAGCCCACTTCAGCAAGGCCAACATGAAGGCCACTGCGATTGACAATCCGGTACTCCACTATATTCAGAAGGTGTTTGGGATTTCTATTTTTGGTCGGAACGAGCACGGGAAGGCCCGGGGGAGCGAGATTTTCTGTATCTGGGCCATGCTGAATAGTGTCCACCTCAGTTTGGCTGCCTTCCTCATGGAGAACCGGAAGAGGCAGACCGGTGGTACTCCGGGCGATTTCTGGTGTGGAGGATTTGTGACTCCCATCGCCCGGCATCTTGGGATTCCTGTTGACGACTTCACCCCACTGGGGGTGTCCGGACCTTGAGACTCGACCAGCTGGAGCAGTTTCGCTTTGTGATTCCATTCCGAGGTGAGCTTTTTCTCCGGTTCTCGAATGGCGACCGATTCCTTCTGCCCGCTCCAGAGCTCACTCATGTCACGAATTTTGCTTACCGTGACAACTGGTTTATAGCCACGTCGGCCCACATGGACCGGACACGCGATGCCCGAGGTGACCCACCATTCTCCCGTTTATCTCACCGTCCCGGTACAGCGCCGGATCAGCGGGTTCGCACCCGCGAGGAGGAGGCTGAGCGAATCGCCAAGGAGCGGCGATGGGCTGAGCAGCAGAGAGATGTGCCGCCCCGATCTGATGCCCCCCCATTCACTGCAGGGGGCGGGGGCAGAGCTTCCAGTTCATATGCCGGAGCCGGTTCATCCACCGCAGTCCCTGATTGGAGTCCTTTCCTCCAGTTCATGCAGGAGCAGAGGGCCAATTTTACCAGTTTCCGCACAGAGCTGCGATAGGTCCGGGATCATCAGCTGGTGCAGGATGCTTTGCTTGCCGACATCAAGAGGCAGCAGGAGGACTACAACGCCGCCCACACTCTTGCCATGGCGGATCTGACCCGCCGGATGGAGGACCACTTCGCCGATTTCAAGCCGGCCTTGCGCTATGGCCGCAGGAACAGGAGGGCAGCGAGAGATCAGCCACCGCCGCAGGATTGAGGTCTAGATTCCTTTCCTACAAGCTGACTTTCAAACTTATTCTTCCCTTCGTGTTGAATAAGTTTGGGGGGAGGATGACTTGTGGGAATGGAATCCATTATTTACTTGTTATTTCTGATTTGATGTACTGCATTTGATTTCCCTGTATTTCAGTTTATTTCCCTGTATTTCAGTTATTTTCCCTGTACTTTAATTCCTTTCAGTTGTATTTGCTTTAGTTAGGTAGTTCTGATGTATTTGATATTTTCCCATGTACTGTTCTTAGTTCAGAATCTATTTAAGTGCAACTTGAGATTATGTACTATTCCTTCCCTTGATATGAACTTGTTTGATTGATGATTGGTTTACACTGAGATTGAGACAATTAGGATTGCATGATGAGTAGCCAATGATAGGAGAATACTGCATGATAAGTTGCTCTCTGATTTTGGATTTTGCTTGATTTATTTGGTTCGGATTGGATACTGTTAGGGAAGAACAAATGAACCAAGTGAGAATTGTGCCTGAATTTTTCCTTCATGTGTGATCGAGTTTGCAGTTGGATTCTAGAATTTGGCTTATTTCTCTCTTGAGACTGTATTGATGTAAGACTTGGTGAAAATGATTTTAGGCATCTCTTTTCTTAGCCGTATCCCAAACACTAACCCTACACATGACCACTTGTAGCCACTTTGAGCCTGAAAAGTCTTTCTTTGATTTAAGTAGTGTTCTAGTGAGCCAGTGGTGGATTGAACTGAATTGAATTGAAAAAGAGAAGGGGTAGTTGATATTGAGCTGTGAGTTGCTGAAAATATGAGTGCTTATGGATTGAGCTAACTTGAAAAAAAAAAAAGAGAGAAAAGATGAAGAAAAGTGTGCAAAATCTTGTTGGTGAACTTGTTTGCGAGATGAAGTTCGAAAAAAATTTATATAATAAAAGTCTAGAAAAGAGGAGTTGAGAAATGATGTGATGTGGGTTGACAGTTGGGAAGTTGTAAAAATCATAAGTGTGCTAGTCACTCAGCCTAAAACGACCTACCTTCTAGAAAAGCCTCATTACAACCAAATTAAAGACCTTTTTGATTCACCGGGTTATTTTACTTTCTAAGCAGTGGAGAGATGAGAAATTTGCCAAACTTATGGTTAAGAAAACTGTATTACTTTGAATTGAGTGAAACACATGTCCTGAACACTTGAGTGATGAGCGATTGCAAAAATTCTGTCTATCTGTGAGGTTCTTCCCGAAACAGTTGATGATTTGGATTGGATTTTGATTGCATTATGTTTTGGATGAGGGTGTGCTTAGATTGTGATGAATCTTGTGAGGCATTGCACATCTCGGTTTGCATTAATTTACGTTTCTTTTGGTGTTTTGATCGAGGACGATCAATAGTTCAAGTTTGGGGAGTTGATAAGTGCGCTATTTCGTTCACTTATCTATGGATTTTTAGGTTGTTTTAATTAGATTATAGTGTGTTTACTCTGAATTATGAGCATTGTAGTGTTTTTATGCCTGAGTTGTGTGTTATGCTTGAAAATGCAGGTTTTTGGAGTGAAAATTGGCTAAGTCTGGAATTTGGAGCTTTTGGCCGAAGCCTCTGTTTCGATCGACAGAAAGTGTGTCGATCGAAACAGAGGTATGTTGAAAAAGGAGAGCGCGTTGAAAATCAAGCTGATCGACAGAAGAAGAATTCCTGTCGATCGACAGAAATTGTGTCGATCGACAGGGATGTCTGAGGCAACCAGTCGACAGAGCTTCGAGCGTCCGATTTTGAAGAGCCCATTTCGATCGACAGGATTTGTGTCGATCGAAATTCGGGTCGTTCTGAGGGAATTTAATGCTTTTAAGTT
>JAPKLW010008672.1:0-13001 GCA_026898455.1 Plectranthus barbatus | reverse complement strand
AAGTGAATGGCTTGAGAATTGTCAACGTAGCGCTCGTCTCCAATCTGAAGCACAATTTACTCAGCATAAGTCAACTATGTGAAAATGGGTACATCGTATCTTTCAAAAATACTGGTTGTACTATTGCTGATGCTATTTCAGGAGAAGTAAAATTACGAGGGATCCGCAAGGGTGGATTATATATTGTCGATTGGCGAAGCGGCCTACAACACTCCTGTTTTCTAGCCCTCAATAAGGAGGAAACAACATGGCTATGGCATAAAAGGTTCAATCACTTAAATTTCAAGACCATTAACTATCTTGCCAAACATAAGCTTGTTGTAGGTCTACCAAATAACATCTTCAGCAAAGAAGGAATATGCAAATCATGCCAACAAGGGAAGCAGCCCAAATCATCCTTCAAAACAAATCCTGAAAAGGAGACATCTCAAAGGATTCTGGAATTGCTTCATATGGATCTATTTGGCCCAGTCACGCCACCCACTGTAAGTAAACGTTTATATAAACTAGTGGTGGTTGATGACTTCTCCAGGTACACATGGGTACGCCTATTGAAGACGAAGGACGAAGTGAAGCTTATTTTGCCAGAATTGATTCTTAAAGAGCAAAACAGTAAAGAAGTTACTGTAAAGCGAATTCGTTCCGACAATGGAACAGAATTCTGTAATGGAGTGCTGATGGATTTTTGCGCTGAAGCTGGAATATCACATGAAAAATCTACAGCAAGGACTCCACAACAGAATGGGCTAGCAGAAAGGAGAAATCGAACGCTGAAAGACGCCGTTCGATCAATGTTAGCAGACTCCAACCTTCCTGCTAAATACTGGGGTGAAGCGGTCATGACTGCCTGCTACACACAAAATAGGAGTGCTATCACGAGCAGATTCAACAAAACTCCTTATGAAATATATCATGGTCGTAAGCCTTCCATAACTCATCTACGTGCTTTTGGTTCTACATGTTATATTCACAATAACGGCAAATCCAAACTTAATACCTTTTCACCAAAATCTGATGAGGGTGTACTCCTTGGTTATGGACACCCTACTCATAAAGGTTATAGGGTATTAAATAAGATTACTGGCATTGTGGAAATAACATGTAATGTTATTTTTGATGAGTCTACTTTAGTGCGCAGTGAAAGTAAAGGAGAAAAGATTAGCAATCATGAGACTAATGATGTAAATGATCAAACATTTCTAAACTCTTTCGAGAATATGAGTATTGATCCGACTAAGTCTATGACTGAATGCAATCCAAACGAGACGCACACAGCAGGGGACCAAACTGCTGACCAGGCCAGTGATGCTAATGATCATGCTGAGGCCAAACCTACACACATCATAACCAAATCAACCATTCTTGAAGTGATTGACGATGAAGACGACGGAGTAGCTCCCGATACCGCAGGAAATGCTAAAGACGATGATGAACCGTTGGAGGCTGTAGCAGACCAAATTGCAACAGAACAAGTGAATGCTGAAGTACCCACTGCTGAGAAACCAGCCTCGGAGTTTCCCATTCTTGAGATGATTGCTGATGAAATACCTACCAAAGATATTCTTAATCTTAGAGATCCTATAGCAGAAGTTTCAGACAATGGCGAAGAAAATGCTGACACTTCAAATGCTGAGCATCAGACAAATGACGAAAGGATTATCACAGCAGATGACGATCAAGAAGAATCACCAGATGCTGAGAATTCAACACAAGTTAGACCTACTTGGTTACGTGCTCATCCCCCAGAAGGAATCCTTGGAAATGTTAATGATCCATTATTAACAAGGCGAGGAAATGCCAATGCAATGTTAGCTTGCTACATCTCAAATGAAGAACCCAAGAAAGTCGAAGAGGCTCTGCTAGATCCTGATTGGGTGAACGCTATGCAAGAGGAGCTTGCAGAATTCACACGAAACAATGTGTGGGAGCTAGTAGACAGGCCAGAGCATCAAAGTGTGATAGGCACTAAGTGGGTGTTCAAAAACAAGAAGGATGAGTCTGGTACAGTTGTAAGAAATAAAGCAAGACTCGTAGCCAAAGGATATAGACAATGCGAAGGCATTGACTATGATGAGACGTTTGCTCCGGTAGCAAGACTGGAAGCAATTCACCTATTTTTAGCATATGCTGCGTATCACGAATTCGACGTGATGCAAATGGATGTGAAGAGTGCTTTTCTAAATGGCGAACTCAAGGAGGAAGTCTACGTCGAACAACCTCCAGGATTTGAACATGGCAATCAAGTCTACAGGCTCAAAAAGGCACTGTATGGTCTGAAGCAAGCACCAAGAGCCTGGTATGGAACCTTATCTAAGTTCTTGCTATCCAATGGATTTCAGAAATGGGGGAATAGATCAAACTCTTTTTCGCATCAAAGATGGAGATAGCATCCTACTTGTTCAAATATATGTTGATGATATCATTTTTGGGTCGAAGAATCAAGATCTATGCGATAAATTCTCCGATCTCATGACCAGCAACTTTCAAATGAGCATGATGGGAAAGATGTCTTATTTCCTTGGATTACAAGTTCAACAATCCAGAGAAGGCATCTTCATTCACCAGAAGAAGTACACTCGTGATCTTGTTGCAAAGTATTGTCCAGAAAAGACTAATAGCCTACGAATTCCTATAAGCACAACCTGCATTGCTGCTCTGGAGAAAGAAGGAGAAGATATAAATCCTACTCTGTATCGAGGAATCATAGGGTCATTGCTATACCTCACTGCTAGCAGACCTGATATTTCCTATGCCGTTGGATTATGCGCAAGATATCAAGCCAATCCTAAGAAGACACACTTTGATACTGCTAAGAGAATTGTCCGCTATCTGAAGTGCACAGAAGGACTAGGAATCTGGTATCCTAGAGCCGATAGCCTTTCTCTCAGTGGATATTCGGACTCAGATTTTGGAGGATGCAAGATTGATCGGAAGATCACAAGTGGCACGTGTCAATTTCTGGGACACAAGCTTATAAGCTGGTTTAGCAAGAAACAGCATTCTGTTGCCACTTCGACCACCGAAGCAGAGTATGTGGCAGCTGCTAGTTGTTGTTCACAAATTATCTGGATAAAACAACAGTTGCAGGATTATGGAATTAATCCTGAATGTGTGCCAATCTACTGTGATAACAACAGTGCTATGTGTATCACAAAGAATCCCGTTCATCACTCCAGAACGAAGCACATTGATATTCGTCACCACTTCATCAGAGATCATCTGGAGAAGAAGGACATTGACGTCAAATATATATGCACTGAAGATCAAATTGCGGATATCTTTACGAAACCGCTTCCAGAGTCGAGATTTAAGGAGTTATGCATTAAACTGGAGCTCATGGAATTAGACGAGACTTTGGATGAATGAAATCTGGTTTTCATTCTTTCTGGATTTTATGAAGAATTAATATTCGAAGTATAAAGATGCTCATTATTCAGCAGAGCACTTATGGTTATTTTACAGAAGATGTTAACTATCATGATCATTATTACGGATTTCTGTGATCTATGCAATACACATTCAAGTCTGTATACAGAAGATGCAGATAATGGAAAGATAACTCCTCATATATAGCAGAATGGTGGAAGAACGATCAACTTACACCCTTCAAGATTAAAGGGGGAGAAAATAGAGTGGATGCAAACAGAGAAGAGAGGAGTGCGTACATAAAAAAAACAGAGTTACATCAACTTCACGACATCAAACATCACATGGTACGGGGATCTCTTGGAAAGAAGTCGGATAGACGAAGGGTCGATGGGCCAACAGCAAGATCAGGAACGGTTTGCTCCAGCAGCCAGCTAAGCTGCATCCCATTTGGCAACCCGGTGCTAGGCCAGACGTTGACAACTTCCTTCACCTGGTCAAATACAAGCCTCGCCCAATTGGCATGGAGCCATCCATCGTCGACCACCATCATTGCCTGCCAGACACCTTTAGTGAGAGATAGCTCCTCGTCGGCATACATTCCGTTCACCATCCCGTTACAGATGTCGTACAAAATACCGTACTCAGGACGAAGGCCCAGTGGAGACACCGTCGTGGAGAACTCACTCCAATAACCCCTCTTCCAATGCTTCCAACTAGAATACTCCGGTGCCACATCGCGAGAGCGATAGTCGAAGATGGAACTGTCGCCTTGGGGTAAGCTGAAGTCTCGAGCGAAGGAATCAACATTCCACTTCACCAAACGGTTATTCAGAAAACCGAAGATGGCGTCACCCTCAACCTGTGCTTGACTGAAAAATTTCTGAAGCGCCTCTTCATGGAAATGTTGAGGAGTAACAGTGACATATTTGTCAATCCCCGACGATATCAGTTTTTGCATCACCACATCCGGAACCCTGGGATCGCTCGCATAGCACCGACGAAGGTTCTCCTCACAGAAGATTTGATTTCGGTTGATAGTCAAATGATCAATGGGAGAATCTGGGGAACTTGGATTAGAGTAAGACGACACAGGGGATTCGTGGTGTGACACATTTGAAGAAGGAGAAGACATTTTCTAAAAGATTTTTTTTGAAAAGGCTGATTGAGATAAAGCAAAGAGAGTCTGAAACGTCTACTTATAGACGAATGGCAACCACCGTATTTATGACGAACTGATCCATTAAGAACAGGAACGTGATGATTCAATATGATGATTCGCAACATTGGAAACTCAATCGTTGCGTCTAAATGAAAAGCGTTATGACGATAGGCAGTCACAGGTCTAATCGAGTGCATGGCTCGAGAATCACAATAACTCCTTCAGGGATAGTGATTCGCTACGATCAGACTCACGTTATCTCTTTTTATCACTCATCAGGAGTCTACAATATTCAGGCTCAATTGCTATCACTTCCAGAACACTGGATTTAAAAGTTATTATACTTGAGCTTGAGTTCTATGGAGTTTGATGCTGCGGTTGATGAATGAGTCCTAGCTCTCATTCTATCTATGAGAATATTTCTGAAAGATGGACGTTCATTATCATATTTTGGATTACAAACACTGGAAGTACAAGAAAAGAGCTACCACATCATCAACACAACATTTCTGCCAAAAGCTAACTACGAGTTTTATGATGGCTACAAGGAAGGAGAAAATCGAGCATTCCTCATCCACAATTTGGGAAATGAGCTCTCAAGGGATAGAAGTCATGACCCATCAAGGGAAGTCCTTCAGAGACCAGATGAGGAAATGACTGCTCAAGCAACCAACTAAGCTGCATGCCAGTTGGTAGAGGAAACTGAGGGAAAAGGTCTATGCATCTCTTCACTCCGTCGAAGAAGAATTCAGCCCAATCAACATCCTTCCTCTCCGCATCAATAGCCATCATGGGTCTCCAAATCCTTTGATTCATCACGTAGTTCTTAGCAGGAACGCCAAAGGTGACATTGCTCACAACATCAAAGATGACCCTGTATTCCTCCTTCAAATGCAAACATGAAGGAGATGGTGAAAACTCATAGTCAGCAGATTGTCTCCACTCATTCCAGTAGCGGACCTCTGGAGCAGTCAAATGGTGGAAAACGTCCATAACACGAACTGGACTTCGAGGAAGGCCGAATTTCTGAGAAAACAGGGCCGGAGTCCAGCAGACCACCTCATCATCAAAACAACTCCAGATGGCATCACCATCAATTTTACTCCTGAAGATAAACTTCTGTAGAGCGTGTCCTTGAAATCTTGACGGCATAGTTGTCAAGAATTGAGTCAGGGAACTCTCATGAAGAGCCCCCATCACAAAGTTTGGAACACGACAATTGCTACCGTATTTAAAATACAACCCTGATTCATGCAGAATCTGGTTGCGAGTGATAGACAGATCACTGGGAGCTCTTGTAATGTTATACATCTTTGGAGCAAGTATAGAAGACAACGTTATATTCAAGGAAGAAGAGAAGATGAAGCTCAAGAAGGCTGAGTGAAAGATGAAGTTTAGGACGATAAGTGCGATGTTATTTATAGCCAGATCATGGCTCTATCTACAGAGTGACCATTCTTCCAAAATGTCTTATCAAATAAACTCGAATCCAGAAGAGCAGAAGTCAAAGAGTCTCGACAAAGGGGGAAGCGCCACCTGTTATGGTAAAGCTACTTACGGCAAAGCGTTCTACATGGATTTTCTGACGCTCTATTCCATGACAGCTTAAAGAGGATAACAAAAGATAGCACAAATCTTTTGATTCAGACAAACATCTACCGTCTTAAATGATAACACTTGATGACAGTGTGTGGCAAATAGTAATTCATATCAGACACAACACAAGCTGATAAGACACATATGCTAGCACAGCAGAGACGACAAAAAGGTGCAGAGATTCAATACATCCTTTTATTTATCAACAAGATGCTATTACAAGGAACAGGGGAGATTTGAAGTCAACATTACATTCAAGATCCTAAAAGGAAGAAGGCCTAAACGGAAAGAAGTCCGCATTTACAAGATTCGAAGGCTCTTCCGCTAATTGAGGGAAACTCTGCTCCAACAACCAACTAAGTTGCATCCCGTTGAGTAGAGGCACGGCAGGGTAATATTCAACGCAATCTCGAACGCTGTCGTAGATGTACTTCGCCCAATCTACATCGGCTCCATCGTCAATTGCCATCATTAACTGCCATGTTTCCTTTGAGAAGAATGTATCATCACAACACTCTCCCATCAACATGTTGTTGGCTACTCGATCGAGCACCCAATAAGGAGTGCGCAAATCATATGCAGAGACCGACAAAGAAAATTCCGATGATGGAAGACGTCTCCATTTATGCCATGACGACCACTCAGGGGCAATATCTGTCACACGATGGTTGAAAATGGAACCAGGGCCTCTGAGAAGACCGAATCGACGAGAAAAGACGTCTGGTGACCAATAGACGAGTTTGCCGAGGAAGAAACCATAAATGCCATCCTCCTCCACAGAACAACTCTCTATGAATTCTCGAAGAGTGTCGCCTTGAAACCGCCTTGGAGTAGCAGTAACAAATTGGGTTAATCCACTACGATTTAACCTTGACATGATCATCTCTACCACTCTCGGAGTATTGTCGTATAAGGAGTTCAAACCACCCTCATGAAGAATCTAATTTCGGCGCAATTCGAGAGATTGACCTGGTGAATCCATCTCGGTTCTTGAACTTTTTGTTTCACAAAAAGGGTTGTTGTATCAACAAGGATACGTACAACAGGGTATTTATAAAGGAAAGATCTTAACTTATCTCGCCAGAATTGATCAGATTCAACCTACCAGAGTTAATGTCAATCTGTCATCCCACGAATAGACAGACGCCACGACGGATAAGTCAACTTAATTCTTGGGATACGCAATCGACATCGTCGCTTTATCTGCTAGCAATGAAGGCTCTGCTAGAGTTAAGGCATCTGCTAGCACATACAATTTCTGCTAGAGATGAAAGCTCTGCTAGAGTTAAGGCATCTGCTAGCAAATACAATCGCTGCTAGAAATGCAACCTCTGCTAGAGTAAAGGCATCTGCTAGAGATGTAATCTCTGCTAAAGATACAGACATCTGCTAGAGGAACACACAGCTGCTAGCAAGTGTAATATCTGCTAGCGAATAAAATTTCTGCTAGAGATAAAAGCTTTGCTAGGCATAGAACATCTGCTAACAAATGCGATACATGCTAGAGTTGAAGTCTCTGCTAGAGACAAGGCCTCTGCTAGCAAACACAATCTCTGCTATTGCATTAAAGTCTATGCCCGAAATACATAGAGTTCATATGCCTGCTAAACAGAGGACACTCTGCTACCAACCGTCACTTTGCTATAATCTTGGGAAGGTTATTAAACAAATGATTCAAAAGGAAACTATCAAGAAGATGCTCGATATTGGATGCAATTATATAAATCTATCAAAAGTACAACAGTACTATCTTCTATACATTATCAAAAGAAGGTTACAGCAAACGATTTAATCAAAGGGCGCGATCGGTACAAAAGGATAGAAATCTCTTCCTCGAAGATTCGAGGGCCCTAATGTAAGATCGCTGAATTTCTGTTCCAGCAACCAGCTCAGAGGCATTCCATAGGGAAGATAGAGTCTTGGAAACTGCTGAACACTCTGCCGCACTCTCTGAAAGACGAATGCCGCCCAATCCACCTCTGCCCGGTCATCGATTGCCATCATAACCTTCCAGACCTCTCGAGTAAAGACCATGTCATCAGGATCAACTCCGACCACCATGCCACAAGCTATCTCGAAGAGTACTTGATAGCGCGTCTGCAACCCATAAGCAGAAGGAGTTGGGGAAAATGGAATATCGGGTGAACGTCTCCACTTCATCCATGAAGTCCACTCAGGAGTTATTTCAGCACTGCGATACTCCATCACAGGAATTGGCCCCCTTGGTAGGCCAAATTCTGAAGCAAAGGACTCAACCGACCACCTCACCAATCGGTTCATAAAGACACCAACAATGGAGTCCCCAACCGGTTCACTCTTTCGCAGAAGATTTTGAAGATGTTCCATATGGAACGCATGAGGTGTTAAAGTTATAAATCTAGCAACACCACTTGCCTGCAGACTGGACATTACCCACTCTGCTATGTGGTAATCTTCTTCATACTCCTCATACAGACCTACATCACAGAGGATTCTGTGACGCGGAACGAAAAGATATTGAACTTGCTCCATATCTTCGTGCTTGAATAATTATTGGAGAAAAAGAGCGAGAAGTTACAAAGAGTCGTAGCAAATGCATCGCATGTCTATGCTATTTATAAAAGAGAAATTAGTAACTGTTCACTGCTGAAGCTGAAGGGTCACTACGAGGAGTAAGAAAATTCATTAATGTGAATGTCAAATCTGAAGAGGTCATGATCTTGCATCTAAAGCAATGCCGAAATCATAGCGATGAAACCGTAACATACGTGGTAGCATCTGCTCAATTCTACCACCATCGGCTGCTGAAGTTTTCAAATCAGACGTGAAAAGTTGGCATTTCACTTTGCATAAGCATTTAATGCATTCAGACGACGACGACAAATAGGGATATGCCACGTCATCCACACTCGAGCTCCGAGAAGACGTGCTTCTACCCACGATCTGACTCTCAACCCCAACCGTCGATTATCATTAAAGTGAATTCAATCCTCGCCGACGATTTATTCACATACTTTGAAATCTTTTACACCTTCATCCGATTTCGAAACACTTCAAATTCCGCCTTCAGAAACTCTCTCACACACACCTCTGAAAAACCCTACCAAAATTCTTCGAAATTCCTACCCAACCATGACCTCAAATCAAGATTCTTCCATTCCCTCTCATCAAAATACAGATTCATCTGAAAATCTTGAGAATGTTAATCTCCAACCACCATCATTTATCTACCCATCAACCGCTTGCTCTCCCCTGCATGTTCGACATGCACCAGAGTTCACAGGCATCGAGAAGAAGGAGGATATTGATGAGTCCATCCCTTACTACACATTAGTCACCATGGCGAGACAGAAGAAGTTGTCCACGCACTCGGGAGAACGGCGACGAGTTGCTCAGATTATGAAGGACAGAATTCTGTACATACCGCTCGCCAACAAACAATTTCCTAAATGGATTTTGGATCTTCTTGACTCCGAGCTACTGGTAAAATATCTCACTGCTGAACCTGATCGATTTCATCCGCATATGGTTTCTGAATTCTATGCTAGGGCTGTAATGAGCGATGATCAGAAATCCTTCAAAACTTGTGTCTATGGGAATATCATAGACGTGAATGCTGATTTACTCGCTCGCACTTTTGGTCTTCGTAATTATGGAACCAAAATATCTCAGTACAAGATCACTGATACAGCCGAAATAGAAAGAAGGTGGAACCTTTGGAAGAAGCCAGAAGAGAAGAAGCGAATATTTAAGCCTAACACCTCCATTAATACCTTAACAGAGGAATACAAACTCCTCGCGGAGATTGTAATCAAGATGCTCCAGTGTGATGCAGGATCATACGCAGAGCTCTCTGCTAAGAAATATGCCGTGATGATGGCATTAAACGACAATGTTAAAGGCAATTGGGCCGAGTTCATCTTTGAACGTTGGGCGGAACATGTCAAGAAGAATGCTCACATGGAAATAGATGGGACATTCTCATCAAATGTAAACTTTGGACTGAAGATTAGTAAACTGTTGGAGATATTGTTTACTAACAAAGGAGTAGATCAAGGAGTTGAACTTCTCTCTACCGACTACATTCCGATAATGCATCGCAAGCCTAAGCCAGTCAATGTCAGAAATCCTACGAAGCTGAAAGGGAAATCTAACGTAGACAAGAGTAAGCCTACCTCACCCGAAGAACCAGATGAAGCTAGTTTGGTGGAAGTAACTCTCCAACACTCCATTCCTATTTCAGAAGACGAATTACAAGTGCTGAAGAAGAACGCAGAAACAGATCAATGCTTCCGAAATCTCGAGGAGATTGAAAAGTTAGGAAATCTCCCAGTTGACCAGATCAACGAAATAATGACCTCTAAAGAAGCAGCACAACAACCACCTACCTTTGGCACTTTGGCAGTACCAATTCCATCACCGAAGAGAGTTGCTACAAAGCCACCAGCAGTAATAGCAAAGAAGAAGACAAGAAGAAGATTGGAACTTCTGACTGACAAGGAAGTAAGAGACAAAGCGGAGGCAGAGGACAAGTCTACTAGAATTGCTGCTAGTGAGCTTACAGCAGAGAAGATATCTAGCCAGACCGAATCAGCCGATACCTCTGACCCAGACTACATTCCTAAGCCTCTCAGACCTGCAGAAGAACGAAGTAAGGGAACAAGGAAAGCAAAGAGGAAACGCTTGACTAACCTAAAGGAAATTGAGAAGAGAGCGTATCAGAAGTTCATCACTAACTTGACATTCGAAAACAGAGACAGGCAATTCGAACGTGTCAAATCAGCTGCTGAAGAGTTCAGGGCACAGAAGAAAGCGGCTGAAGAAGCTAGCAACGAAGGAAATGGTAGTGGAAGAATAAGTGCTGGCGTAGTCAATGACACTACAACAGAGCATATACATCATTCCTTAGAAGACAACCATGATGCTGGAGAAAGTCGAATTCCAGCATAAAATAAAGAATTAACAGATACAGCAGAAGATGTTATCATAGAGGATATCACAGGAGATTCATATGATGATCCACCTCATCTACCAGAAGAAGCAATGAAGAAAGGAAAAGAAAAGGCTGACATGGGAGAAGAGTCGATTCCACCTCCATCACCTGATCAGCAGATCATATTTGAAGAAGAGGAACTATCAGACACGGAATTCTCAATAAGGCTAGCATCTGGAGCCTTCAGTGAAACCCACTTCCCAAAGAAAACGTCTCACAGAAGAAATGCGGGAGAATCCAGTGGAGTTCGCGATGAAATAGTAACAAAAGTGCCAATGCAGACACACCTTGAGGAACATCCGAAGGAAACATTCCTTTGTAATGAATCTGCTGCAGATCAACAAGGCATTGGAACACATCAACCGAATGAAGATGACTCTCACTTATCGGATCATGGATCATCCTGTCTCTCTGAATCTGATTCCGATGGAGAAACTGAAGACATTTACAATGCAAAACTCTTGAGAAAGGAAACCTCAGGATCCGAAGCTGTTCTTCGAGTACCATTCCATGGGCTGCCAGGACGTCGTTATGGACTCCGAAGAATTAGTCAATGGTGTGCAAAGGTTCATCCAGAAGATGCACCTAATTCTGATCTAGGACCTATGGCTGAAGAAATAGAGCAGTTCGTAGAATCGGAAACAGAGAGAGCCATAGCAGATCTATTCCACGGTGCATTGGATGAGTCCATACCCGAAGGACGCCTCTTAGCAGAAGAATTCCATCGATGGAAGAAGTTTGATTATATCATGCATCAACTTTGCTTTGAAGAAAGGATGCTCTGTATTGCAGCTAAAGGATTAAACTTCTGGAGATATGAAGAACGTTGGTGTTTTGATTGGATTGATCAAGTTCCCGGGATGAAACAATTCTCGGATAAACAAGTGATGTGCAGACTTCGAGCCATCCGAGAACACCGTGTCCTATCAAACACTGCCGGATTACCCAAGTCTACCTTCATACCGGATGGATACTCTGATGCTAGAGTTGAATTATCCAAACGACAGGCAAAAGCTGTAGTTGCATATGAGAAACGTCGATTGGAGCATGAATCACAACAAGAGGAGCGTCGAAAGGCTCAAGCGAAGGCCCTAGCCACTGAACGTGCCGCTCTGCGATTCGATAACATGTTGGTTAAGTTTCTGGACATTGATGTTCAGGCCGTCATTAAGGAAACTCAGAAAGCTGAAGCTCGATCTATCCAGGAGACTGCACAAGTTCTAGATGCAGCTCGACGAATACTGCTCGAGGAAATACGATACCAAGAGTATCTTGCTGCAAATCCAAGTCATGAACAACCGTCAAATACTCCGTCGAGTCAAGACCTCGTCATGACTACTTCCTTCAATGCCTCTCCCATAACATCTCTGCCAATGCCCTTCACACTAACTTCCGACATAGCTGAAGCCTTCCACTCTTATCTGCAAACAGCCGTTGATGAAAGAATAGAAGTAGCAACCAGCCATCTAAGAAGTGAAGTTGATGAGATACGGAGCAATGTATCTCATGTACGAACAGAGTCTGCTGAAAACAAGTTAGCTATTTCTGAGAACAGAGCAGGTCTTGAAGTTGTCCGAAAAGACATAGCAGACACCAGGACTCACGCAGAACAAACGGTTGTGGCATATGGTACAACTCTTTTGGCTGCGATCAAAGAGGGGGAAGAAAGAAGAAAAGCTGACCGTGAAAGAAGAAAGAAAGAGAAACAGGAAGCAACAATAAGGGAACAAGAAATGAAGAGGAAAGAAGAAGCAGCAAAACAAGAGTTGAAACAAAAGGAACTAGAAGCTAGACTTGAGCTACAAAGAAAGGAACATGAAGCCAAACTAGAGCTGCAGAAAATTGAACATGAATCTAGATTGCAAAAGATGGCAATGGAACAAGAGAAACTGGCCAAAGAACTGG